>JAUTBQ010085535.1:0-39142 GCA_032361185.1 Lepetodrilus ovalis
TTTTTGATTACCTTTTTAGCTGCCTTCGGCTTAGTCTCTGTTTTCTTTGCAACCGTTTTTGTCGTTGCTTTTTTCGCCGTCTTTTTGATTACCTTTTTAGCTGCCTTCGGCTTAGTCTCTGTTTTCTTTGCAACCGTTTTTGTCGTTGCTTTTTTCGCCGTCTTTTTGATTACCTTTTTAGCTGCCTTCGGCTTAGTCTCTGTTTTCTTTGCAACCGTTTTTGTCGTTGCTTTTTTCGCTGTCTTTTTGGTTACCTTTTTAGCTGCCTTTGGCTTAGGCTCTGTTTTTTGGGCTATTTGTGTAGTCGGCTTAGCTTCTTCCTTGGGCTTTATTTCTTCTTTCTTTGGTGTTGTTTTTCTTCTTAAGTTGGCCATGTAGAATCCATCGAAGCCAAATTCTTGAGGCAGCAAAGATTTTTCTTCTACTAATTCAAATTGGTCGTTTCTTTTCAGAAATGCTTGGACTTGCTCCTGATTTTCAGAAGGTAAGATGCTGCAAGTCACGTATGTCATGATGCCCCCTTCTTTGGTGATTCGGCTATAACGGTCAAGAATTTCTATCTGAGTTTTTTTGATATTTTCGATAAACTCGGGTTCTAGTTTCCATTTGGAATCTGGATTTCGTCGTAAGACACCAAGTCCGGAGCAGGGTGCATCGATGAGCACACGGTCGGCTGTATTGTATAGTCTTTTGTATACTTTAGAGCTTGTGATGGGGCGAATTTGGATGTTACCGGCACCGGCTCTACGAGCCCGTTTTTTGAGTTCGTCGAGCTTCCAGTCATGGATGTCAGTGGCGATAAGCTGCCCTTTGTTTTGCATCAATGCGGCGAGGTGAAGTGTCTTTCCGCCGGCTCCTGCACACGCATCGACGACACGCATTCCGGGCTTGATATCCGCGAAGGCTGCTACTTCTTGAGACGAGGCATCTTGGACTTCAAAATACCCTTTTTTAAAGGCTTCAGTACCAAATACATTGGTTCGCTTTTTGAGCACTAGGGCAGATTCCCCGAAAGGGTAGGAGAGTATATTTTCTTTTTCTAAAGCAATCAGCAAGTCCTTGCGGGAAATTTTTAAAGTGTTGACTCTCAAGACAATAGGTGCTCTTTTGTTAAGTGCTTGGATGGTCTCCGGCCACTTGTCTTGAAGCTCTTTTTGGCCCATTTTGTTAAGCCAGTCAGGAATGGATTCTTTGGACTCTAGCCTTTTGATTCTTTCGTATCGTCCAAGTAGGGTCTGTTGGTTGAGACTCCTAAATTCGTTCCAATCAGGTAGCTCACCGCCCTTGATAAGCCAATAGATCGCAAACATCTGGTACCAGTCTTTGACTGTTTTGGGCTCTTGCGTACGTATCTCATGATAGAGACGATACCAGCGGACAATTTCATAGACCGATTCGGCAACGAAAGCACGGTCTCGAGAGCCCCATCTTTTATTGCTTTTAAGCATGTACTGAATGGCTCTATCTGCATATCGGCCATTTTGAAATATCTCAAAAAGAGTGACCGCTACTCCTTCTACTAAATTGGCATGTAATCTCATGTTGCAAAGGTAGTGGAAAATGTGAACAGGAAGCGGTTAATGTCCTTTTGATTTACAAGGAATTAGCAGCACAAGTTTTTTTTGACAGAAGGATCAGTATTTGCTACAATCGATTTTTTGCTTTTTGTTTAAAGTGTTGCAAACTAGTAAGTTATGAGTTAGATTTCTATTAATATATCAATAACCTATCTACAATGGCGTTTATTTGTACTTTTGTTAGATTTGATGAATGTCTACCTTTGTTGGAGTTAAGATGGTTTATATAGACTATTCTTGGTTGATTTCACCTTTTGTGAAAGCTTGTCACCCTTCTAATTTTTTTGTTATGATGAATGTTACTCGATTTCTGGCTGTTTTAATATTTCTTATTTTTGCGCAAGCATCTTATGCCCAATGTGATGCTATTCCGGGCTTCAACAAGCTAGGAGATTACAACGGCCACGGCTACTACCTTAGTGATGTGTCTGTGCCATGGAATCAAGCGAAGACCCTTGCGGAAAATGCCGGCGGATATCTGGCCACAATGAACGACCAAGCGGAAAATGATTTCCTAAAGTCTAATCTTAATAATAATATGGTCTTTATCGGGTACAATGATTCAGAGACAGAAGGACTGGGGCAATGGGCTGATAATGAGCCTATTACATTGGATTTGAGTTATGGAAATACCGCAGATAATGACTATGCCGTGATGAATTTTTGGGCGGGTACCTGGCAGATGATGAACGGCTTAGGCTATCGGAAGTTTGTGGTGGAAATGGATTGTGGGGCAGCACAGCCTGTACCGCAGAATAACTCGATAGTTGATGGGACTATTATTAATGACATCTATCCAAACCCTGCAAAAGACATGATTACCATTCGGTTGACTTCAAAAGTCGAAAGTAATTCCATTTTTAATATTTACGATGGTCGTGGGCAATTACTCCTTTCGGAAAGTAGATTTTTGCCGCAAGGCCCTACAGAAGTAAATTTTGATGTGTCGGAATGGTCACGTGGAGTGTACTTTGTGAAAGAATCCAAATCCAACGGATATCAAAAATTTGTGATAATGAGATAGGTTGTTGTCGTTGAAACAGCAAAGTGTATATGAAACGGGTCAGTCATCTAGGGGTTGCTGACTCGTTTTGTTTTAGTGATAATATCGGCTTAGAAAGTCAAAGTTCCTAGTCTTTCTTTACCTTCAAGTTGGCTAAGAATTTTTCCAGTTCAATTGGGTCCGGGAAAAGAACTTCTCTAGGCTTAGAGCCTTGACTTGGGCCGACGATGCCAAGTGCTTCCATCTGATCCATGATACGCCCGGCACGATTGTAGCCAAGCTTCATGCGACGTTGAATCATGGATGTGGAGCCATGCTGGTTTTGGACAACCAGTCGAGCCGCATCGTCAAACTTAACATCTAAGTCAGACAGAGAGAATCCACCACTGCCCCCAATTTTTTCTTCTTCATGAAATTCCGGAAGATAAAATGGCTCCGGAAATCCAGGCTGGTTGGCGATAAACTCGATGACACGCTCCACTTCGGGTGTGTCCACAAAGGCGCCCTGTAGTCGCTTGACTTCACTCCCAAAGGACAGCAACATATCTCCTTTACCGATTAATTGCTCGGCACCACCACCATCAAGAATTGTCCGCGAATCCACTTTGGAAGCGACCTTGAAGGCGATACGAGCGGGGAAGTTGGCTTTAATAACACCTGTGATAATATTCACCGAAGGACGCTGAGTAGCGATAATTAAGTGAATACCTACTGCCCGAGACAACTGCGCCAGACGGCCTAACGGCAATTCGATTTCCTTACCGGCAGTCATAATCAAATCCGCAAACTCATCAATAATCAAGACGATATAAGGCAAGAACTCATGCCCTTTTGTGGGGTTAAGGCGTCGGCTGATAAATTTCTTGTTGTATTCTTTTAGATTACGAACTTCGGCACGTTTGAGTAGGTCATAACGGCGTTCCATTTCGATGGTCAAAGAGTTCAAGGTCGTGACTACTTTGCCGACATCCGTGAGAATGGATTCATTTTCTCCAGGCAAGAAACCTAAGAAGTGAGAGTCCAATTTTCCGTAAGGAAACAGCTCTACTTTCTTAGGGTCAATCAAGATTAATTTTAGGGTCGAAGGGTGATGTTTGTAGAGTAGGGAGATGATGATGGAGTTGATACCGACCGACTTACCTTGGCCGGTAGCACCGGCGATAAGCAAGTGTGGCATCTTGGCCAAATCAGCTACAAGTACTTCATTCTCAATGGTTTTGCCCAGTGCCATGGGTAGTTCCATCTTGGTGCGTTTGAATTGTTCGGAGATGAGAATCTCCTTCATTCCGACGATTTGTTTCTTTTTGTTAGGTACTTCGATACCGATAGTTCCCCTTCCGGGAATAGGGGCAATGATCCGTATTCCTAAGGCAGATAAGCTCAAGGCAATATCATCTTCAAGGTTTCGAATTTTGGAGATACGAACACCCTTTGCAGGAATAATTTCATACAAGGTGACTGTCGGCCCGATGGTCGCCTTAATCTTATCAATATCAATTTTAAAGTGCAATAGGGTCTGCACAATCTCTTCTTTGTTGGCTTGCAATTCTGCCCGATCCACTTCAAAAGTACTCGTGTCATGGTCATCCAAAAGGCTCAAGACAGGGTGCTCATAACTTGATAGCTCAAGCGTCGGGTCGTAGGGCTCCGTGTTCTCATCAAAAGGCTGCTTTGGCTTATCAAAATTAGCGGCACGCGCTTCTTCCGGGATGATGGATTCTTTTTTTGCTTCGACAACTTCTAGATCCAAATCCTTATCAGTCGCTTTTTCATCAATCTTTGCTTTGGCTTTTGCCGCCTTTTCTGTAGGGGTGACATCGAAGTCAACTACAGGTGCCGGTGTACCCGGGATAGCAGGCACGATGGCGGTATTGTCTTGTGGCGCTACCGTGACGGCACCATCACTATCTATGATTATTTGAGAATCAAAACCTGCTCCGGCTGTTGCAGTTGCAGGTGTTTTTTCTGCTTGCGCAAAATTTGTTTTGGGTTTTTTGTGGCCAAAGATTTTGCTTTTAAAATCAGCCACTATTTTCCGAAAGGATAAGTCGTTGAACGTAGGGTTAGCCACCCAAATCAAAAGGACTAAGGCAGAGAAAATAAATAAAGCTCCTAGACCAACAGCCCCTAAAACACCACCGAGCCAAGTGGCAATCGTTTCGCCAATAGCACCGCCAACAGGAAATGCAGAGCTCGAAAAAACAAACTCCAAAAATATAGAAGAAACGACCATGATTAACATGGTGTTTCGAATCATTGGGTAGTGCTGTTTCCAAGAAGCTTTCTTAATCTTGGCCAGCCCTATAATGGCTAAAATGAAGATTAATGCAAAGGCCGGCAAGCCAAAAGTCCAATAGACAAGACGGTCAGAAACAATCGCCCCTAGCTTGCCCAAATAATTGTGTATCAATACATTAGGCTCAAAAAGTAGACCCCATCCATATTTGTGCACAAGGCTTTGGTCCGCTTTCCAAGTGAAAAGGTAAGCGGTGAAAGCAATCAATAGATAGAAGGCAATCAAAAGCAGGAATGCCCCAAAAATTTTGGGAATTCGCTCGTCCTTTGTTTTACTCTTAAAAGGCAGTACTAACTGACCTTTTTTCTTCTTTCGTGTTTTTTTCTTTTTGCTGGTGCTCATTCGGGCGTGTGTAGTTTCTTTGCTGTTTAGTGCTTCAGTCCTGTACAGAAAGCGGATATACCCCTTCTTAACTCACAAAATTACATCTTTTTGTTATATATTGTTGCATTTATTTGTGTGTTTTTTGAAAAGTGCTTCGATTATTTCAAGTGCCTACAGTACTTCAAGTTGCTGTCACAGCATGTTGGGGGCAGTAGCAGAACGCCCAAGCACTCCGTACCTTTAAGTACTTCTAATAATCTGCTCCAACTCCAATCGATCCCGTTCCGAGCCAGTAAAGTTAGCAATAGTAAAATGGGCTTGCATATAATCAGGCAGACGCTTAGTCCGAAGAGTCGTAATTTTGTCCAGCAATTCTTGATCACTCAAATGGCGCAAAAGTGGGCGAGTGGCTTTTTTGACGGTAAGTCGCTGATACAGCACACCTAGCGGTACATCCAAAAAAATGACCGTGCCTTTTTTTAAAATCCATTGACGTGCTTTGGCATTCGAAAAGGTACCGCCACCCAGCGAAAAAATAATGTTTTGGCGGTCATTGTCGGTGTGTTCGATGAGCGTTTTTACTTCTAACTTTCGAAAGGCATCTTCTCCGAGTTTTTGGTATAACTCGTTGATTGTTAGGTTGCTAGATTCTTCTAGAAGGTGGTCAAGGTCAAAAAACTCATACCCCAAACGCTTGGCCATGATGCGCCCATTTTTGGTTTTGCCACTCGCCATAAATCCTGTTAGAAAAATATACATTTTTTTAAGTTGACCGATGAAAGAAATTATTTCAGTAATTTCAGTGCTTCAGGAACATTGTTTACGGGAAACTTGCACACCTTGTTTTGGCAGACATAAATTCGAGTCTCTCCTTTGACAAGCCGGTCTTTTAAGAGTGACTGATTGCCTTCTTTTTTGCCGCCCACATAAAGCACATTGGGAAGATAATGACGGGCCATCTCGTTTCGTAGCTGGGCGGCTTGCTCTCCGATGATAGCAATTTCATAAGGAGGGCTGGCCATCTCGCTGTAAAGCGTCAACCAGTTGGCGTAGAAAAATGGCTGGTCTGAAGAGATAAATGCAGAGGACATGTTTTGCGCCATTTTTTTGCTGAGTTGTTCATAATTTTCAGTGTCATAGTAGTGTCCTAATTTCCATAAAACACGGGCCATGACAGAGTTGGAGCTGGGTATGACATTGTCTGACAATTCCTTTTTGCGCGTGACCAACGGCGGGTCAACATCTGATGTGTAGAAAAACAAACCGGTCCCCGGGTCATAAAAATGCTGATAGGCATAGTCGGTTATCGTTTTGGATTTTTCTAGCCAACTGACATCAAAAGTCGCTTCATAGAGTCTCATGAAGGCCCAAGCTGTTAAAGCGTAATCATCCAAAAAACCATTGATAGAAGATTTTCCATTTTTATAATTTCGCGCAAGCTGGCCATTTTTTTTCATCATCTTGTCAGCTAGGAAATGGGCATTTTTGAGTGCCATTTCAAGGTGGTGTTTTTCGTTAAATGTTAGATAGGCATCGACGTAGCCTTTGAGCATTAGGGCATTCCAAGAAGTTAGAATTTTGTCATCCAGCCCCGGTCGAATACGTTTGGCACGTGCCTTAAAGAGCTGATTATTAGCATGTTGTAGTATTTTTTTGGCTTGCGCCAAATTAAGCCCTTGTTTTTTTGCAATTTGCGCAAGCGATTTTTTTACGTGCAAAATATTATTTCCATGCTCCCAGTTTCCGGCTTTAGTTAGATTATAGTAGGGCTTAATTAGTTTGTATTCCGGAGAATCTAATAATGATTTTACTTCGTCAAGAGTCCAGACATAAAACTTTCCTTCTTTCCCTTCTGAGTCGGCATCTAGCGAGGAGTAAAATCCGCCATCCTTATCTAATAATTCTCTTTCTATAAACTGTAGTGTGGCATCTACAACATTTTTGTATTCGGGATTTTGGGATACTTTCCAGGCGTTGGCATAAAGGCTGACGAGCTGACCATTATCATAAAGCATTTTTTCAAAATGGGGAGCCAACCAATCGGGGTCTGTCGAGTAACGGGCAAATCCACCACCAATTTGGTCAAAGATGCCGCCACGCGCCATATTGTCCAAAGTGACATCGACGGCCTTCAGCGTTTTGGGGTTTTTGGTGAGCTTATATTGTCGGAGCAAATATTCATAGTTGATGGGCATCGGGAATTTCATCCGGCCGCTTTTGCCCCCCTTCTTAAAATCAATAATCTGCATCATATTTTGAGTGGGTGTAGCTAGGTCATCAGCCTTAAAATCTGTCATCTCAGAAGAAATGGTCACTTGGTCAATTTGCTGCATCCCATTGCTGATATTCTTGGCCCAACCTTCTATTTTTTGGGGTTCTGTTTTGCGTGTATTGATAAAGTATGATAAGGCATCTATCCAATCACTTTTGGGAAAGTATGTGCCGGCCCAAAAAGGACGTGCGTCAGGTGTGGCAAAGGCATTGAGCGGCCACCCACAGCTTCCCCGTCCAGAAAGGTGACAAGCTGACATATACACATCGTCGATATCGGGTCTCTCTTCTCGGTCGACCTTGATGCAGACAAAGTTGTCGTTCATGATTTTGGCGACAGTAGAGTCTTCAAATGATTCATGCTCCATGACATGACACCAATGGCAAGCGGCGTATCCGATACTGATAATCAGCATTTTATCTTCCTTTTTGGCTTTCTCTAGAGCTTCCGGTCCCCAAGGGTACCAGTTGACCGGATTATGCGCATGCTGGAGTAGGTAAGGGCTGGATTCGTGAATTAAGTGGTTGGTATGTTCCATTTTTTCTTTTTGTAGACTGGGTGATTTGGGGTGTTGAGAAGCACATCTCTCTGCGGTAAGTAAGAGGAAAGTCAAAACGGCAAGGAAGGCATATTTCATGATTCGATTTTTTGTAAAAGCAGTTTCTGCTTTCCAGAATAACAAATATTGTTGTACCTTGTTGTGAAAATAATATTGGGAGAATGACTAGGAAGAATAATTCAAAAAAAAGTAAACGGTTATTAGCGTTGGATGTATTGCGTGGTGCGACGATGATGCTAATGATAACCGTGAATACACCCGGTAGCTGGTCGTATGTGTATGCACCTTTTGAGCATGCGAAGTGGCATGGTCTGACATTGACAGATTTGGTTTTTCCTTTTTTTCTGTGGATGGTAGGTGTGTCCATGTGGTTTTCGCTAGGCAAAAAAAGTGGGCAGAGTGATGGGCAGAAAATCAAGCGCATTTGGAAGCGGGCTTTTAAGATTTTTTTGATTGGCACATTGCTGCGTGCGGCACCTTTTGTCGGCATCGCCTTTGGTAAGTTTCGATTTTTGGGTGTCCTGCATCGGATTGCATTGGCTTACGGTATCGCCGGGACGATGGTTGTGAAGCTTTCGCAAAAACAATTGGTGATAAGCTCAATAATTATATTATTTGGGTATTGGGGAGTGATGTTTTATTTTGGTGGTACAGACCCTTACGGAATCGAAAACAATGTGGTCAGATGGCTGGATTTGAAGGTGCTAGGGGCCAACCATATGTGGCATGGACATGGACTGGCTTTTGATCCGGAAGGCTTGTTGAGTACACTGCCGTCGATAGTCACCGTCTTGTTGGGTTATTTTGCCGCAAGGCAACTAAAAAAGCAGAAAGACTTACAAAAAGCTGTCAATCAATTGTTTGTCAATGGGGTTATTGGCCTTACTGCCGGCTTGCTTTGGGGAAACTTTTTTCCGGTCAATAAGGCACTTTGGACGAGCTCATACGTATTGTTGACAGCCGGAATAGCTGCCATCGTTTTGGCTTTGTTGCTGTGGATTATTGATATCAAGGGCTGGCGCAAATGGACGTTGCCTTTTCAGATTTTTGGCAAAAATGCCATCTTAGGTTATGTCCTAGCTTCGGGAATATCAAAAATGATGTATAGGACAAAGTGGACAAATGGAGCAGAACAAGAATGGACAGCCTACTCTTGGATTTACAAAAAAATATTTGTGCCCATATTTGGAAACATGAATGGGTCTTTGGCTTTTGCTTTGACATTGGTCGCCTTCGTGGGTGTGATATTGTGGATTTTCTGGCGGAAAAAGATTTTCCTAAAGGTTTAAAAGCACCTAATTCGTTACAAAGTATCAAAAAAATATGAGAGAAATAAGTGAATTAATTGAAGTGCTAGAAGCCAGCTTGGAAAAGGACACTTTCGTGAAAATGAGTTTGGGTGCCTACAAGGGTGGGGAGCCTGAATTGCAAAAAATATTGGTGAAACGAGTAGTTATTAAGAAAGAAGATAAACTGTCTTTTGTCTACCGCTACAAGACCAAAGATATTACTAAGAATTATTCTTTTGCGCAAGCTTATCAAGCGATGGAATCTATCCTTGGTTTTAAAGGCTTTCGATTGGTTCAACTGAATACGACTTCTTTGGATGGAACGTTGCAGTTTTTTAAAAAGAAGGCTGTTTGGAAGCAGGCCAATCCATCTTGTGATGCAACCCCTTCTAAGTCTCATGACAAAATTAAGCTCCGAAAAATTTCTGCCGTAGGAAAACGATATTTACACGACTTGCGCATTACAGATGCAGACGGAAAGGTCTACAAAAATGCTCAAGACAAGTATCGGCAAATCAACCATTATATCGAAGTACTAAGTGCGCTACTCAAGGAGCTGCCTGCTCGTGACAAAACCAATATTGTCGATATGGGTGCCGGCAAAGGCTACCTAACTTTTGCTTTGTATGATTATCTCAACCAAGTATTAAAAATATCTGCTGATGTGGTTGGGGTAGAATTTCGGCGTAACTTGGTTGATCTGTGTAATGATGTCGCGCAAAAATCAAGTTTTGAAGGTTTGTCTTTTGTGCAAGGGACGATACAAAATTATCAGTCACCAGTTGATATTCATGTGCTGATTGCGTTGCATGCTTGCGATACTGCTACGGACGAGGCCATATTTAAGGGTATTCGTGGGGAGGCTGATTTGATAGTGGTCGCTCCTTGCTGTCATCATCAAATACGAAAAGAAATAGAAAAGAATAAAGCTAAAAATGACCTAGATTTTTTGCTCAAATACGGCATTTTTATGGAGCGACAAGCCGAAATGGTGACAGATGGTATTCGGGCATTAATCTTGGAGTACTTTGGATATTCGACTCGAGTTTTTGAATTTGTGTCGGATGCGCATACACATAAAAATGTACTCATTGTCGCTAAAAAGAAAAAAGATGTACAACAAGATCCGGCCATCTTAGAAAAAATCACTGACGTAAAATCTTATTTTGGAATCAAAACCCATTTTCTGGAGGAGCTGCTTGGAATTGGAAATGCTTAGGAAGCATAGACCACCAGACCGTCAAAAAATAATTACTTCGCGCGCCACTTGAAATTCCAAGTGATCGCCGGAATGATGGGGAAGATGGAGACCTTAATAGCTTTGGTTGAAGCGGTTCCATTGTTTACGTCAGTTTCAGTATCATAGTAAGTAAAAAACGGGTTGAGATGGTTGTATACATTGTAGACGGAAAGATTCCACGATGATTTAAATTGTTTTGTGGATTCGGGGTGTGGCTTAAACGTTACGGACAAGTCCATGCGGTGGTAAGCATCAATTCGGGCACTATTGCGTAAGCCGTATTCGATAAAAAGTTTGCTGTCATTAAGGAATACACTTTTTAAAGGAGTGTAGGCTCTGCCCGTTCCATAGACAAAGACGCCGCCGACTTCCCATTTTTTGTTGAAGGCATAATTGGCTACCACAGAAATATCATGCAACCTGTCGTAGGTTGTCGGGAAATAAACGCCTTTGATGCCATCAAAAATTCGTTCTGTTTTGGATAAGGTGTATCCGACCCATCCGGTGAGTTTGCCTTGGTTTTTGCGAACAAAAAATTCTGCCCCATAGGATCGGCCTTCTCCAAAAATAAACTCCGTCTCCACTTCTTGTGCCGGATTTTCGGTGTAGTCTTCGGGGTAGTCAACCTGTCCCCACATGTATTTGTAATAAGTTTCAAAAGAGGTTTCGTACTTGTTGTCACTGAAGTTTCTAAAGTAGCCAAGAGATAGCTGTCCGGCATGTTGTGGGTCGACTTGCTCGGAGCTGGTGACCCATACATCAGCCGGTAGAGAGCCATTGGAAGTGCTGACAAGGTGCAAGTATTGGGCATTATAGACTGCTCCAAACTTGATGGAAGAGACACTGTTTAGGCCATATTTTGTACTGATTCTAGGCTCTAAGTCAGTGAATGGCTTGACGGCTTCTCCTGTTTTGTATTTTTTTCCCGAAAGGGGCGAAGTGTACGGTCCGGCATGTGCATAATAGTTGGCACGTAAACCCAAATCTACCGTCCAATCTTTGGTTATTTTGATTTCATCTGCTACATATAAGGAAGCGTCATGTGCATATTTGGGCTCTAGACCATTGGAAAAAGTGTCATCACCATCCGTAAGGCTGGCTGCATTGGGCCGAAAGCGATGCCAAGTATATTTGGCGCCATATTGTACATGGTGGCGATAGTGCGGAAACCAATCAAAGTCTAGCTTGCCACTCCAATCTCGCACTCCAGAATAGACATTAAAGGTAAATTTATCTTGTGTACCTGATACCGAAAAGTCATAATCATTATAAATTAGAGATGTATTCATGAATAGTTTTTCTGTAAAAAGATGGTTCCAACGAAGTGTCGCCGTCGAGTTGCCATAAGGCAGCTTTAATCCAAATTCTCGAGCATTACTTTGATATTTGAGCACGTCTCTACCAAAATAACCACTGAGATAAAGGCGGTCTTTATCGGAAAACTGATAATTAACCTTCGTGTTTAAGTCATAAAAGAAATAGTTGGTACCGGCAAAGTCTGTTTTCTTGATGATGGGTTGAATTAAGTCAAATAGGTATGTTCTTCTTGCCGAAACCAAAAAAGAGCTGATATTTTTTTGAATTGGGCCTTCGATGGTTAGCCTCGATGAGACAGTCCCGATGCCGCCGGTGACTTCATAGTTTTTGTTGTTTCCATCTTTCATCTGGATATCCAAAACGGAAGATAATCGGCCACCGTATTTGGCTGGCATATTACCTTTTATGAGTGTTGTATTTTTAATAGCATCGGCATTAAAAACGGAGAAAAAACCGAGCATGTGGCCGGAATTATAGACTACGGCTTCATCCAATAATACTAAGTTTTGGTCAGGGCCGCCGCCGCGCACATAAAATCCTGCGCTACCTTCACTGGCAGACATCACACCGGGAAGTAGTTGGATGGTTTTGAGTACATCCACTTCGCCCATAAATGCGGGAATAGACTTAATCCTATCAGTGGTTAATTTGACGGTACCCATCTGGGTGCCGTGTACATTTTTGTCAGCCTTATCAGACTTGACAATGACTTCTTCGAGCTGTAAACCTTCGGCCATCTCAACGTTGAGAGATTTGTCTTCGATTAGTTTTATGGTAAAAATTTGGTCTTGGAAACCAACATACGAAAAGATAAAAGTGTATTCGCCCGGGCTTAGACTTAATGAGTAAAAACCATAAGTATTGGTGGTGGTTCCCTGAACGGCATTGTCTTGGTTGTATATGCTTGCGCCCAAAAGACTTTCTCCTGTAGCCGCATCTTTGACGTAGCCGCTAAGTGTGAAGCTATTTTTCTGAGCTTGCGCAAAAAAGATGTAAAATGCTGATAATAAGGCCGTTATGACTATTCTTTTTGTCATTAGTTATTGGTTTGATGTGTTGAGATAAAGTCAAGTGATGCGGAATTAATGCAATATCTTAGTCCTGTGGGTGGTGGTCCATCTTTAAAGACATGACCCAAATGGCCATCGCATCGTGCACAACGCAGTTCGGTGCGCTTCATGCCAAGGGTGCTGTCTTCGACTTCGATGATGTGTGATTTGTCAAGGGAGTCAAAAAAACTGGGCCATCCGCAAGATGTTTCGTATTTTGTGTCAGAATTAAAAAGTGGAAGTCCACAGCCGCCACATACATATTGTCCGGCTTTTTTGTTGAGTAGCCATTTGCCGGTGAAAGGTTGTTCTGTGGCACTTTTGCGAAGCACTTGGTAGGCTTCAGGATTGAGTTCTTCTTTCCATGCAGCATCCGATTTTTTGATGTGTTGGATAGGGCTAGGTTGAGAATTTTTGGCTTTCGCAAAAGGTGGATTCCGATTTGTCGTACAACCAAAAAGCACCAAAAGAAGTAGGGCGTGAAGTTTCATGTTGGTTGGCATTACTGAATGGGCATTGTTAATATTTGGACGTTGTATCCACCCCAAACACCTAGTGCGTCTGAGACATTTCCTTTGAGTCGGACATAGGAAGAAAAAGGCCCTTGATGCCTGCTAAACTCTGCTGTCTTTCGAAAGTCATAATGTGCTTCATCTATGGTTGTCCATTTTAGCGTAAGCGTATCCCCAACTTCATAAAGCCCAAAGTATAAAGGGTCTTTAGATTCGGAGCCATCATTTCCTTTTGATGGAATAAACTCTACCGTCTTGCCACTGATGAAGCTGTCATCATAGATGGAAAAAGCAGCAGTTGTAAAAGTACTATCATTGATGCTGGTGAAGTATCTCCAAAAATCTTTTTGGTCATCCAAGTCGGTTAGCCAAGCATGTAGCTCACGATAATTATCCAATCGATCATCCGGCAATTGACGAAAGTAAAAAGAATCTATTGGGATCATTCTGGGGATCGTAGTGGTAGCAGCATACGTCTTACCTTCTGATTGGATGGTTAAGTCGTATTGGCCACCAACTTCACCTACTAACTGGAAACTCAAATCTAAATACACGCAGATATTCGCTGAAATAGAATCCGGGTTAACGCCTAAAAATTGAGCAACAAGCTGCTTTTGTGCAGGAGTCAAATCGTTTAGGCAAATTTCTTCTAAAGGATAATCAGTGCCACCGTGGCTGACCTTAATATCTGCGTCATGCACATAAAAGTCAGCAAAAGATGCACTATCTAGTGTCCCAAAAAAAGGACGGCTTTGAGTGAGAATGACATAGGGTGGCCGGGCATTGTCTCCTGCTTCAATATATCCTTCAACCACTAGGTCGGGTGGTTCATTGGCAATTTCGGGCGTAAATTCTTTCTCACAAGCAGAGAAAAAGATAAGTCCTAGGAAAAGGTAAAATATTTTTTTCATCGGTCAATTCGATATTTGGTTGGTTAAAAATATAACACAAAATTACATCAGCTTACTAACGTATGAAGGCTAGGAGTGTTTTACAAACCTTAGATTTAATACGACCATCCTAAAAGCTAAAAGGTGAATCTAGTTAAGTCTATTTGCTTGAAGGGGCATAAGGCCGAAAAATGAAGAACGAATGGGTGTTAACCTACTCAGTGCCATAAATTTCTTTCCGGAAAAATAGCTAATAAGAAGATTAGCCCTTCGTATTTAGCAATTATTTTAATGGCTTCGTCATTGGGGTGGGGGATATTGTCTTTTTGAAGAATGGAAGAAATGCTTCCGGTTAGTTGGTCATAAAATTGGCGGACTTCAACTTTGAATTCAGGATAATATTCATTGGCTTCAAAGAAAAGGATAAAGTATCTACCTAAATTTCGATTACATATTTTTTGGATTTCAGGGATGAATGCCGCATAGTATTCTTTAATTAACGTTTCGACTTCGGCAGCATTCTGGGCATTGATATTGTCTAAATCCACTTGCCGAAAGTAGGATAAAAAATATTGGTTAATCACTTCTTGATACAGAGCTTCTTTGTTTGCAAAATGATGGTACAGTGCTCCTTTAGAAAAATTGGTTGCTTTGACTAATTCTGACATGGATGTATTTTTGTATCCATTCTGAAGAAATAACCGGAAAGCTGCTTGAAGTATTTGCTCTTTGGTACTCATTATAGTTTTTTTGCTTCTAGGTTAAAAAAATCTTCGAGTGAATCCTGTCCATAAGTATCTGTTGCGGCATCCATAGTCATAGCCGTTAAGAAAAACTCAAAAGGACCATAGAATTGAGCAGACGTAAATGTACGTAGAATGACAAGAGACCAGTTGCGAATCCAAATCGGTAGGTGTACAATTTTGCCTTCTGTATCATTGGCGTTGAGAGCTAATTGACTGATCTCATTCTGAGAATAGATGTTGGGGCCGCCGACGTTAATTTCTTTTTTGTTTTGCTCCATGGCATCCACACAAACAATGGCTAAATCTTTCCCAGAGATGGGATTTAGGCGATAACTGCCATCACCAAAAAGGTAGACCTTTTTCTTCTTGGCCATTTTTAAAAAGTCAACCATGTCACTGAAAAATCCAGATGGACGTATGATGGAGCTTTGTATGGACGATATCTTTAGCTCTTGTACAAAGCGTTCTTTGGCTTGGGTGATTTTAAGTTTTGGAAGTTGATCTCCATGTAGTACCGAGACATACTGAAATTGGGTAACTTTTGCTTTTTCCGCAAGGTCGAGTAGATTGCGATTACCTTGATAATCAACATCCATGTAGGTTAATCCATCTTTTTGTCGAGTAATTCCTACTGTCGTAAATACCCAATCAATATCTAACATGATACCATTGAGTGTTTTCGGTTGGGTGATTTGGCCAACAAAAAACTCATCTGCTTCACTCAGTTGTTGCTTTTGACCTTCCTTGCGAAGGAGCACACGAACCCAATAGCCCCGTTTCTTCAGTTCTTTGACAATGTATCCGCCTAAGTAGCCTGTGGCTCCGGCGACTAATACTTTTTTCATAATGCATATTATTTTAGAGAACATACCGAACGGTCGGGTTGCAAAGATGCGTATTTTTTTTGTGTATGTCAAGTCTTTTTGGATTGATGACCGAATACAAGATAATCGCTAAAAATTTAAAAGAAACTTAAGTCTTTGGGTAGTAGCTAGAAATATATTACTGATTTTTCTACCTATGACTTTGGCTATATCTTTGATAGTTAGCTAGTTAGAGAACCTTATCCAGACTTACCATTTAGAATAATTGTACTTGATATCCACTGGTGATAGATAGACTATCGGGATGTTTAAAGTACGATGAATTTGTTTTCAAAACATAACAAACAATAAATGATGAGTTGGAAAAATGTATTTTTAGGTTTTTTGGGGTTGATTTTGGTTGGTGCTTCATGCACGGCTCCAGAAGATATTCAAATTGAACGCGAAACGGTTGATCTAGCATTTCCTATTTTTTCGTCGGAGACAACAATGTCTGACTTGATTGGCGGCGGTCAAGATAGTGGAGCTTTAGTCGTATATGGCGACAATCACATGGCCTTGCAGTATGCAACATCTACTAGTGTTGGAATACCAATGCCTGTTGTGGGCGATTTTGAAGCTCCACTGGTACCCGGCCAAACGGTTCTACCTAATTCTGCTGTTGATGGTGTACTGATTAAAGGAGCTGATTTTGAGTCTGGGCAGATGACCTTTCATTTTGAGAAAAATGCTTTTAGTGATAATATCACTATAGCTATTCTTATTAATGAGATTAGAAGAAATGGAATTCCCTTCCAGAAGACAGTGGTTTTGGATAGTTCTTCTACTGGTGGATTAGATTTAAGCTATGATCTGTCCGAATATTCGATTGATATGAGTCAGAATGATTTGACTGTTGAGTATTCTGCGGAGTCAAGTGGTAGCTCAACAACCCTTGATGTGGCTAAGTTTGGTATGAAAGAAGTCCTTTTTAGTGTAGTCAAAGGGGAGTGGGATACGAAAACGATACCGGTTAATTTACCTGATCTGAAGCTAGACTTTTTTGATCACTACTACAATGGTGGTGTTGTTACATTTACTAACCCAATCGTACAAATTATCGCTCAAAATACAGCAGGAATTGCAACAAAATTGAACTATAATGAAGTTCTAGTCCAAAGAGCTAGTGGCGATTATCTACCTGTAAGCGGTAGCTTTGTGGACAATGGTTTTGTCATTGCTCATCCATCAATGGGGCATATCGGTACCACCCAAACTTCTCAATCAGCTATGAACAAGGATAATTCTAACATCTTAGAAGTGTTTGAATCTGATCCCAAATCTGTTTCTTATGACATGGATCTTGTGCTCAACCCTGAAGGTGTACATGAAGGCTTTTTGACTAAAGACTCAAAAGTTAATATTGACGTAGCAGCGATGTTACCTTTTACAGGAATGGTTGACAATTTTGAAGTCTCCAAATCCTTTGATGTTAAGTTTTCTAATGAGCATATCGAAGCGGCATCTATTAAGTTGCAAGCCATTAACCAAATTCCTTTAGATGCACGTATCCAGATGTATTTTATTGATAATGCAGGTGTTAAGTTGGATTCTATAGTGAGCTCTGATGGTGTATTGGCGATAAAAGGCGCTGAAGTAAGCACTGATGGAAGTATACTGCATACAAGTATTTGGGAAGAAGAAATACCTATTAGTCAAGTCAAGTGGGATAGAATAAAAACAGCAAATCACGTGGAGCTTGTAACCTTTTTTACGAGTAGTAGTCACGCATCTGTTCCTGTTACGGTAAAGACAAGTCAAATTGTAATCCTTAATGCTGGTCTGAAACTAACAGTACTTCCCTAATTATATGCAGCAGGTATAACTGAAGCATAACCCAAAAAATAAAAAAATGAAAAGCATTACAAAAATATTTTTACTACTCTTTCTTAGTTCTGCCATGTTTGGGCAGCAGGAGTTGAGTATCTCAATGATGAACCATCTGGCAAATTTCTCGAAAGTTAATCCGGCTCAGATGCCTACAACAGAATGGACAGTTTCTGGTCCTTCTTTTGGTTTTAGTATGTTGCATACCGGGCCAAGCTTTGATGAGTTATACACTAAAGAAGCTTCCGGAAGTTATCGGATTAATGCCGACCAAGGCTTTGATCAGTTTGATGATAATAATACATTTGCTGCGGGAATGAATGTGGATGTTCTAGGTGTTACTTATGCTTGGAACGATAATGCGGTCAGCTTAAACTTAGGCAGCTATGTTGATGCAGCTCTTGATTATACTAGAGAAGGGGCCATGCTTTTGCTCAAAGGCAACGGAGAGTTTATTGGGCAGACACTATCTGTAGGGCCCGCATTGGATATTAAGAGTTATGACAAATTGGGGCTTGGGTTTTCGCGCAAGCAAGAGCAAATGAGCTTTGGTGGTCGTGTGAACTTATTGTTTGGCCGCAAGGCTTTGAGCACGACTAAAAGCCGTATAGATTTAACAACAGAAGGCGATTATTACGCACTAAGGCTTGATGCCGATTACGAAGTACATTCTAGTGATTTTGCGCATATTGATGAGCAAACAAATGATGTGAGCTTCTCTGACATGGGCTATAAATTTGGTCTTGGAAAAAGTGGATTTGGTGTAAGTATTGACTTGGGTGTCGGCTATAGTTTTGATGATGCAATCAATGTCTATGGTAGTGTGTTGAACATCGGAAGTATCAACTGGAAAAAGGATGCGACCACTTTCTATAGCCAAAGTCAGATGACTTATGATGGGGTACATATTCAGAACATTGCCACCTTAGATACCGCTTCCCTTGCGGGAATGTTGGATTCCATTCAGCAATTTATTGGATTGGAGCAGTCAGCAGAATCTTTTAAAACTAAGCTAGGGCCGACATTTATGGTAGGTGGTTCTTGGAAGTTTACGGAAAAAACAACTTTTACAGGCGTTATTGATGTAACATCAGTAATGGGACATGCTTTGCCGGCAGTAGCTATTGGTGCTCAATATCAAGTAGCTGAGTGGGCTCATGTTGGCGGCTTCTTTTCGTATCAAAACAAAAAAGTCAATCATATTGGATTGAATACAACGTTGAGTTTTGGACCGGTACAGTTGTTTATGGCTACAGATAATATCTTGACTTTCGTTATGCCAAAGTCAGCCAATACTTTGCATTTTAGAGTTGGGGCAAATGTACTTTTTGGACGCACTCAACGCCGGACAACTATTCGTGGATTGGGTTAATAAGTACAATGTTAATCAAACAAAAAGGGGAAGCCATTCGGCTTCCCCTTTTTTTGTTATGAAGAACTAAATCAATTATCTCAATACAGAAAACTTCCTGTTCAATATGCGATGTCCATCATTGATTTGCAATATGTAAGTTCCATTATGCAACTCTTGTACGGATATTGCCTGTTGGTTTTTACCTTTGATTGTAGAGATGGATGTGTTAGTCATTATTTTTCCGGTAACGGAGAAAATTTGAACTGTTGCAGATCCAATAGTTTTCGAGTCAAAAGTAACCGTCAACCAATCACTAACAGGATTCGGATAAAGCTCAAAGTTTTGGCCTGTAGCGACATTCTTTGATGCAGTCTTTTGTCCACCACCACAAGAGCCTTCATAGACCTTAATATTACGGAAGTAGGCAGTTCCATTTTTTGGATTGCCATCATGATCCATCGTAAAAAATAGCTTGGTAAAGCTACCGGTATAGTGGTTGCCAACAGGAATTGTATAAGTCTTCCAATTGGACCCGGAGTAGTTGTCATAGTTTCCGTTGCCCCAATTTTGAGTACCATAGACTCTAAAAGTACGATTAGAGCTAATGGATTTATCAGTGTCAAATCCGATTCCATGAATTTCGCCTTGCTTGGTACTCTTAAACTCAAACTCTAAAACGGTATTGGCTGTAACGGTATAATCATAATCGATGTATTTCCAAGCATTATTTTGCAAGAAGATAGTGGCACCGTTATCTTGGATGGTTGCAGTGCCATGGTCTTGATTGTAGCCATACGCCATGATGGTTGAGCTGTTAAAATCAACCGTTGGGCAGGATGCAAAAGGCACACAGAAAGAAGTGCTTTCAGAGGCGTTAAAGCTACCACCGGAAGCCAGTGTTGTGGTGCCATCTGTGAGCTCGTAGGAGCCTGTACCATAGGCACAGCAGATGCCATCTGAGTAGGCATCATTGATGACAAATTCATAGCAACCATTGGGTACACACATGGTTTCTGTCATAACCGTACCTTCTTGATTGTTTTCATATGGGCCACCCGACTGAATGGTTGAGCCATTTTGTTGTAAAGTCCAAGTCGTTTCAGAGCCATATTGGTCTAAAGAGATATTTAGGGTAAGCTCATTTTGGGTACACCCACCATTGCCGCCACTTGTTGTCGTAATCTTTAGGTCGTCAATGGCCATGTCACCTTTCCACCCGGTGCCGGTAATTCCTCTAAATCGCAACTGAACAGTACTATTTGTATAGGCTTGCAAGTTTACGGTAGCTGTTTTCCATCCACTACCTTGGTTGCCGGATTTAGACCAGATTTCAGCCCAAGAGCTTCCATTATTAGTGCTGGCTTCGAGATGTACGCTTCCCATCGTTGCAGCACCAAGCATATGGTATTGAAATTCTAGGCTAGCAGAATTCTTTGCAGAAAAATCAAAACATGGACTCGTCAAAATTGCACTTTTGGTCGGATAGTTGGGTGATGATGATTCTATATACATGTAATAAGACCCTTCAGAAGCAGCGGTCGGTCCGGTGCCATTTGATGGTGTCTTGCCGGTTTTTCTAGTCCAATCAATATTGTCATCGGTGTTTTGAGTCCAATCTCCAATACCTGCTTCCCAGCCTTGTGCATACGGAAAGGTGCTGATGACGACATTACAAGAATTATTATTTCCTCCGCCGGAGCAAGCTGTTGAAGTGGTCAAGTTAGCTCTCCTTGGAGAGTTGCTTAAGACTGTTTGGATACGAGCTTTTTGGTCGGCAGTAAAAACGTTCATGCATACATCATCTGTATAATCCATGTAGTTTTCGATCATATCTACGGTGCCACAGGAGACATGCCCTGAAGGGCAGCCATAGTTGGAGTCATCTGAGCGAGGGGTGTCGGCGCAATAATCATCAACCGAACAACCACCATCTCCCCAGATGTGTCTAAGGCCTAAGAAGTGGCCAATTTCGTGGGTTGCTGTACGGCCTTTATTGTAACTGCCGCCGGCTGGGTTGGGCATATCGGTAGAGCCGATGGTACTTGGTTTGAAGCATACGCCATCTGTAGAAGCCAGTCCTCCGTTGGCGTTGAGCCCACCAAGACCTGATTGGTCAGGAAACTGAGCATAGCCGAGGATGCCACATGACATATCCAATATCCAAAAATTCATATAGTTGTTAGGATTCCATTGGCTTTGTGGCTTGATGGTATTTTCGATATAAGTATCATCAAAGTTATTACCGATGCATTGTCCATAGGGTGGGGCAGACCACCCCTTAGTGGTGCGATTAATTCTTTCTATTCCCGGCTCGGCGAGAGTGTTTCCATTTTCGTCGATGGCGGCTAGGCAAAATTCTACTTCTACATCAGCTCCAACGGCGTTGGTATTGTAACCGGATGTGCCAAGGAGCTTTCTAAAGTCATTATTGAGCTGCGTGACTTGTGCATTGATTAGTGCTTGACTGATATTGTCTCCAGTTCCCACGGCGTCATTATCGTGAATAATGTGAAAGATGACAGGAATGGTGACGACTTGAGCAACCCCCCTTTCGGAAAGCTGTTGTTGTTTGTATTCTTCGATTCTAGGCTTTAGCCAGTTCTCGAAATCTTTGATGGTGCCGAGCTCCGGGTGTTGAGCCCGCATTTGTAATTCTGCTTCGTAAGAGAAGCATTTGTGGATTTCTTGCGCTGACAAGTGATAGCTTGCGCTCATGAAAATTAAGAGGAGAAAAAAGGTAAAACGTGCTTTCATACATTGGAAATTAAGAAACCTAAGGTTTTGGTGAGAAAAGAATACTACAAATATATGGAAAATAGCAATAATATAACTGAAGAATAGAAAAAAGTACAAAGAAAGTGTTGCCAGATTGGGCTCCTAGCGTACAAATAGCGGAATTATAATGTTAAGTGAGCTCTTTTATTTGGTGTTACTTGGCGGGATCCTGTTCTTGCAATCGACTAGGTTGTGTGTGTGTGTCCTTTTGCTTGCGCAAAATATACCCTAATCCTAATATGGTTATGATTGAAATAATCGACAAAATAGCCCACAATACCGGAAATCCGTACCTGTCAGCAACCTGCATGCCTAGAACGGGGGCTAGAATAAAGGCAAATGAATAGGCCATGGAATAAAGTGCCATATACTTTCCTCTATTTTCAGGTGTTGTATGATCCATACAATAGGCATTGGAAAATGGCATAGCCAATATCTCTCCAATCGAAAGCAAGATCATATTGATGAGTGCAATTCCTATCCAATTTGGCGCAAGCAGAAAAACAAAATAGGAGAAGCCTATAATCAATACCCCAATTTGAAATATCTTTATTTTATTTCCAGTAGGCTCCAGTCGATGTACAATAGGCATTTCAATTAACACAATAAAAAAAGCATTTAGCGCAAGCAAGTACCCAATCATGTCTTCGTTCATGTGAAAATGCTCCTTAAAGTATAGGGGAAGCGTCGTTAGAATCTGTAGAAAAACTAGTGCCATCAAGGAAACCAACAATATAAAAATCATATACTGTTTGTCCTGAAAAGGAGATTCTGCATTTCGTTCTTCTTTGGTCTTTTTCTTCTTTTTGACAATATTTGTTTGACGAAGAAATATGCGAACGGCTAAAGCCGCACCAATACAGGTCAACCCATCTATCCAAAACAATGGTATGTATCCTAATCGAAAAGCTATCCAGCCACCAATAGCAGGCCCTAACGAATATCCTAAGTTGATGGCTAGTCGAAGTAAAGATACAGAGCGTGTGTAATCTTCCGGACGGCTGTATTCGCCCATAGCAGTCATCGATGCCGGACGAAATAAATCTGCAAAAAATACAGTGAGAAATATTAAAATCCCAAAAGAATAAAAGCCATGAGCATATTGAAGCATCAAAAAACCTAACCCGCTAGTTATTAAAGAGAAAAGCATGATCTGGTAGTAATGATAGCGATCTGTCAGTTGACCACCTACATAAGATCCGGCCAGAGCCCCAAGCCCATACGTACTCATAATCCAACCAATATTGGCCATAGATAATCCAATCTTGTCATGCAAGTAGACGGATAGAAATGGCAGCACCATACTCCCCGCACGGTTAATAAGTAAGACAAAAGAGAGCAGCCATACTTCCTTAGAAAGACCTTTAAAAGTGTGGAAGTAGGATTTTAGCATATCGATTTTATTGGATTGAATAGGTAGAACACTCTTCAAGGTTGTTTAGTTCCTTTTGAACCAATATCAAATATCGCATAAACAGGCTAGATTGTAATAAATACCACACAAGTATTCAACTGTTATCTTGCGAAAAAGGTTGTGTAATATGTTGCAATACAGTTGGTTATGTGCTGTTTTGGTTGGGCAAAATGTCAATTGATAGATTCATTAATAAAAATAATAAATACCCAAAAAGACAAAAAAAGGGCTGCATCACTAGGAAGCAGCCCTTTTTATCGTTAGCAAAAAAAGTTTATTTTTTAACCAACTGTTTGAAGGCTGTCTGGTTGTCAGAGCGGATAATGATTCCGTAGACACCTGCGGGTAATTGGGAGACATCAATTTGTCCAGTTTTTTGAGCAAAGTGATATTTGCCAATCAATTGGTTGTTAATTCCAATTAAATCCACATCAATATTTTGCACCTTGTCACTTTGTGTGATGGTGATAAAGTCTTGAGCAGGATTAGGCGAAATAGCCAAAGAATTTGCGAAAGCAACATCTATATTAGCTGAGATAAAAGGCACATTGAATGGGCCAAAATTGAAAACGCAATCATGCGCATCCGTGATTGCTAACATATAGTCACCACTGTGTAAGTTTGTAGGATCTTCGTTCGTATAAGTTGCAGCAGGTGTCCCTGAAAAGGTCCAAGTCCAACTGTAAGCCGGAGAGCCACCTGTTGTTTCGATATCTATAGCACCAAAGCTGTCATTATCATTACTAGCTGTAATAGAAGTCGTAGATGTCTCAATAGCATCTGGCCCTGTAATGTTAAAGCTGACGGCAGTTGTACATCCTGCACCATTAGTAATAGTCAAGTTGTAGTCACCGACTGCCAAAGAGTCGGGGTCAATATTGGGTACAATTGTGAAGGGAGCAACGTCTCCGGCCGTGATATCAGCCTCAACAGCTCCATCTGATAAATAAGAACAAGTGGTTGGACTTGTACTGGTAACCGATAGAGCAAACTCCGTTTCTTGGACCACTTCAACCGTTGAAGTACAGGTACATCCACTAGGCATCGTTGCGACTAAAGTATACTGTCCACCTGCTGATATCTCCGGCATGGTATCCGAAGAAGCAAATCCATCAGGACCCGTCCAAGAATAGAAAATGGTGTCATTGGCGGTCACTCCGGGAAATAGGAACCTTGTCGGATGATCACAAGTAATGGTGTCCACATCTATACCGTTGCAAAAAATACCATTGGAATCATTATTGACACCCGTACAAGCAGTTGCACCACATTGATTTTCATCAAATACGCTTACGCAATAATAACCACCTTGGTGAACAAAAACAGAATCTGCAGTGCTGTTGCCGGTATTCCAAGTATAACTATAGTTACCCGTACCACCGGTGACGTTTGCTTTTAGTAAGACGCTATCTCCACAAGGAATCATAATGGCTGATGCAGTTATACTTGCGATAAGCGTATCAGGTTGTCCGATAGTGATTTCAGCAGTGCCTGTGCTATCAACGGCATCCGTGACGGTGACCGTGTAGGTACCTGCCGCCAAGTCATAAACCCAAGTACTCGTTGCGCCAGTGCTCCATTCAAATTCGTAAGGAGCGACGCCATTCTCAACAACAGCGTGTGCGACACCATTGGCTAATCCATAGCAAGTGGGATTTGTTACGTCTGCGATAGTAACTTCCAAAGGTGTAGCAGAATATAAAGCAAAAGTGTCTGCATAAAGTAGTACACGGTCACCACCGGTGCCTCCGTCGCTATCTGCTAAGACCGAAGCCGCATAGACAGAAATGTTGCCTACGGCATTTGCAGGTGCTGTCCATTGAAACGCCCATGAAACGGTATCCATGTTAAAAATTTGCGTTCCATTATGTCTAATATAATCTCTATTGGTCTGTGAAGCCTTGTTCGTCGTGTTTTCGTCCAAAATAGTAATCGTACCCGCATTGGCTTGGTCGGCATCTAGCATGACGAGCTCGAATCCGCCTATAGATGGTGCGGTGCCTGTAGAGACGCTATTTACGGTCATATAGTAAGTTTGACCTGGCACGATAACACTAGGAAGGCCAAGGACTTCAAGGTGTCCGCCGTAGTTTGGATTAGGAGAATTATGGCAATCCATACAGGTCGATTCAGCAGGCGCACCAGTCTTGCCCAGTGGTGGCTGAGTTGAGTAAGACATGATGATAGATGCTAATAAAAAAACAGCACCCATTAAAATGGCTGACTTTAGGGGGTTGAAAAAGTAATTTTTAGTTGTCATATTAAACAATTGTGGTTTTGGAAAGAAATTGTGGTCGAAATCAATATTCAATGTCTATTCTTTACTTCAAACGGTACAAAAGGTTCCAGAATTGGTAGGAATATCCGCACATTGTAAAGAAGTATCGTTCTGCAAAGTTAAAGTTTTTTATAATATGTTGCCAGTAGTAGAACTTGATTTTGGTTCTAGCGTTTAAATAAGAATAAAAAAACAAAAGAATGGCGACACATAAAGTAACAACTACTTGGAAAGATGAATTGGTTTTTGATAGTCAGATTGGAGAGCATACTATTCGTGTTCAAGGTAGTATTTCGGAAGAAAAAAGCCAAGGCCCAGGGCCGAAAGCACTGCTGCTAACATCTTTGACAGGATGTACGGGCATGGATGTCGTCAGCCTGATGAATAAAATGCGCGTGAAATATGATGGGCTTGAAGTTATTGCAGAAGCTGAATTGACCGATGAGCATCCCAAAAATTATAAAGCTATCCATTTGACCTATGTCATCAAAGGGGCAAAGGCGGAAACAAAGGCGGAAAAAGTAAAAAAGTCAGTAGACTTGTCTTTAGATCGGTATTGTGGTGTGGCATTTATGTTGCGCAAGCACTGCCCAATTACCTATAATATTGTGTACAAGGGGTGAAGTCTTACGACTAAACAGGAATTAAAACGGTGACTTTGGTACCGCAGTTTATTTCTTGATTGGGTTCGTTATCTTCGATGCGGACCAGCTCTTCCGGGGTGTACCGGCTATTGAGCATGCTCAACCGGTCTAGGGTGATTTGGGTGCCTTTAGACTTGTGCAATTGTAATTCAGGGTTGTTGTTTTTGGTCTCTGCGGCATTGGCTCGACCAATTCCATTGTCCGAAATAGTGCAACGAATAGTGTCCTCATCAAATAAGTCAAATTCAACGACAATC
This sequence comes from Lepetodrilus ovalis, assembly GCA_032361185.1. Classification (NCBI taxonomy): domain Eukaryota; kingdom Metazoa; phylum Mollusca; class Gastropoda; order Lepetellida; family Lepetodrilidae; genus Lepetodrilus; species Lepetodrilus ovalis. The sequence continues at coordinate 26,487 of JAUTBQ010085535.1, forward strand.
AATCCGGCGTTAAGACTTCGAAGCCCATGTTCTATGGCATTTTCGACGTAAGGCTGTACAATCATCGACGGTATTTCATAGTCATTGTCGACAAGATCCGGGCTTACAATCACTTCATATTCCAGTCTATCTCTAAAGCGCAGATGCTTATTGATATACAAGTAGTGCTTGAGAAAATCAATCTCTTTTTCGAGAGAGATAGTGTCTAGCTCAGAATAATCCAGACTTTTGCGCATTAGCTTGGCAAAGCTAGACAGATAAGTACTCGCTTCGTTTTGGCTGTTTTTGGTAATAAAATTTTGGATTGAATTAAGCGCATTAAACAAAAAGTGGGGGTTCATTTGAGCTCGTAAAGCCTTGAGTTGTAATGCTTTAGATTGGTATCTTAGTTTTTCGATTTCTTGTTTTTTCCTTTCGGAAGAATAGACAATATTGAGTTCTCTAATTTTTTTGGAATTGGTTTGCTCTGCAAATTGCTCTTCATACTCTGCTTTTTGGAGTTGGTAGTCATAGGCAATTTTAAAGTGATTGGTGCTTGCGTAAAGATTGGCTGTGGCTTCACAGATATTGGCTAATTCTCGGTAGTTGTTTGTTTTTTTAGCGTAAGCAAGAGCCTTTTGAAAATAGCCGGATGCATTGGGGTAGTCTTTCGCTTGCGCAAAAAGCTGCCCTTTCCATTTTAGGATGATTGCTAGGTTGTTGTTGTTTTTTTGTGGGTCTTCGAGATAGACTTCTTCTGCTTTGTTGTATAGCTCCAGTGCTCTATCGGGGAGGTGTTCATTAAATAAGCAGTGTCCCCAATTGGCAAAAGCATAGGCCCGAGCATTTTTGTTTTGGTCATTAGTATTGATGAGTGCTTTTTTGAAATAAGAGATGGCTTTTGGTATTTCACCGAGCATGGCCAAGGCATTTCCGGCACTCAGATAATGCCACGCAAGTCGTGTGTTGAGATGGTACTTTTGGCAGATGTCAATAGCTTTCAGGTAAGACTCTTTGGACTTGGCCGGGTCGTTGGTTTTTTCGTAGACCTTTCCAAGACCACTGTGGATTAAGGAGACAAAGTGAATGTCCTTAAGGGATAGAAAGTTGTCTGGATTTTGGAATATATTGAGTGCTTCAAACAATAGCTCGGTTGCTTGAAGCCATTGGGATAGTTTGATTTTTAGGTAGCCAGACCGACATAGCAGCTTCGCTTTGGTAAGTTCGTTGGGCTTATCTTGGAGTAGCTGTTCCGTTTGTGCTGCTACGGTAGAAGCTTCTTCAAGCTTGTCTAAGTTCATGCAGGTACCGACGAAGTCAATGAGATACTCCGCTTTGGTGGGGTAGATGGCAATGTTGTCTAAAAGCGTTAGCCCTTCCTTAAATTTGTCGTAAGACCCTTGATAATCATAGTAATGATTGTCAAAAAGGGCAGAATAATGCAGAAAGGTCACTTGGGATGCAATATCATTAGGATCTATGATTTGCTTCATGTTGGCAAGGCATAGTTTCATCTTTTCAAAGTCAGAGAAGATAAATTTATCACAATCAGATAGTAAGATTGACAAAGCTACGCCTTTCTCTTTTGGGGATGCAGAAGAGTCTTTGGGGGTCGTACTAAGGCTGTTGTCTGGTTGCATACTGCTAATTCCTACTGAGGAGTAGGCATGCCGCAGTAGGTGTTTTTATTTTTCTTCTTTCTTTTTGCCCCGCTAGAAGAGTTTGAAGTACTAACGCTAGAATTTATCGAGCCATTGTTGGTCGAAGATTTTTTTCTTCCGAGTTTTCTCATAATCGTAGTATGTTTCCTTGATAGGGAATCCAAATATACGGAGTTAATGACTAGAAATTCAATAAAAAATAAAAGAAAAAAATGATATGTAAAAAAGCGAATATGTAATGTTTTGGTGGTCAGGCAAGTACTCTTTTTATAGAATTATATATTTTTTTTATGAAATCGTTAAAATAGAAGACAATCTACCGGATGTTGTCTAAGTTATTGATACCGATGGTTTTAGCAGACTGAAAACCTTCTGCATAGTTGAAGCCGGCAGCCCGACCAAAAATTTGAGCCCGTGCCTTGATAAATGCTAAAAATGATTGGCCGGAGATGGGGGTTTGGGGCTCGATTGACTCGGGGTCAAAAAACTGAGACTTGTAAGCTAGAATAAGCTCCATCTTTTTATCGATAACAGGGGAGATATCCATGACAAAATTAGGTGTCAAATAATAATCCTGAACATAGTGGTAGATATTTTTTGGTCGCCAAGCTTCTTGCTCTTGTCCTTTGCGGGTCGTTTCAATTTTGCGCAAGCCGGACAAGTAGCAGGCGTCAGCTATCAGCTTAGCAGCTCGACCGTGGTCAGGATGTCGGTCGTCAAGGGCATTGGCCAATACAATGTTTGGTTGGCAGTAGCGGATAATACCGATGATGGCCATGAGATTGGCTTGGTTGTGCTCGAAGAAGCCATCAGCCATGTTGAGTTGAATTCTAAATTGTGCCTGCATTAAAGTTGCGGCCTGCATGGCTTCCTGAGTTCGGAGTTCGGCATTACCTCGAGAACCTAGCTCTCCACGTGTCAGATCTAGCAATCCCACCTTTTGGCCTCGAGCAATCTCCTGCAATAGTGTGCCGCCACAGCCCAACTCTATATCGTCAGGGTGTACTCCGATAGCTAATATGTCTACTTTTTGTGGCATTAATACATTTCGTATAAGCAAAGACGACTCTCCTTAGGACCATTAAACAACGGAATACGCTTAGATGTTTTTAGTCCAATGTTTTTTAAGGCGTCCAAATTAGCCGTAAATACCCAAGCATCCCATTGGTTAAATTTTTGCTTGAGCATATCGCCAAGCTCTTTGTAAAGTTGATTGATATCGTTGACTTTTATTTTGTCGCCATAAGGAGGGTTGGTCATCAAGAAGCCCGGTTTCTTTTGAGCAGGTACATCATTGATATCCATTAGTCGGAGATCGGTATACCCTCTGAGACCGGCGCCCCGCAAGTTGGTCGTGGCGGCATCCAATGCCTTTTGGCTGTAGTCCATGCCTTGAATGAGATGCTCAAAAACGCGTTCATTTTTGATGGCATCTTCTTTAACTTTTTTCCAAAGCTTAGGCTTAAATTCAGCCCAATTGTGGAAGCTAAAATAAGACCGATAGCGTTGTGCGGCAATATTACGAGCAATCATGCCGGCTTCAATGAGTAAGGTGCCGGAGCCACACATAGGGTCTACAAAGTTGGATGTGCCGTCCCAGCCCGCTAGCAACAACATGCCGGCTGCTAGACATTCTGATAAGGGAGCAGGAAATTCATCGCTTTTGCGATAGCCCCGTTTGTGGAGTGATTCTCCGGATGCATCCAGAAAAAGGCGAACATTGCGGTCATTGATATGGACGTGAAAACGGATGTCAGGCTGATAGGTCTCTATAAATGGTCTTTTGCGAAAGCGGTCTCGAAACTGATCCACAATGGCATCTTTCGTTTTCATGGTCGTGTATCGAGAATGATCAAATATTCTTGAATTTACGACGCTAGAGATAGCAAAAGTCTGGTCATAGTGCATCAAGTCCGGCCAGTTTACTCTAGACATCTCATCATATAACTCATCATAGGAGGACGCTCGAAAATTGAGTACAGGCTTTAAGAATCTTGATGCGACTCGGCTTAGGTAGTTGGCTTTATAAAAAGTCTCTAAGTCCGCTTCAAATAAAACAGCTCTTTTACGGATTTTGATGTTGGTCGCTCCGAATTGGGTGAGCTCTTCGGCGAGAACCTCTTCTAGGCCTTGAAAGGTCTTGCCGAGATATTCTCCGTTGGTGGCGTGTGCCATGGTTTTCTGTAGTTTTGGTTAGCACAAGATAAACATAAATTCATTCAAAAACCAAAGCATTTTTCGAATTCTTCAGGGGGTTAGCCCCCCAAATGTATCCCCTAAAAAAGGGATGGTTGCCAAAAACGCCTTATCATTTGCATTGAGTTATCGGTTTGTCCGGTACATAGTAGTTTTGATAAAAAAAATGGTAGGGAAAAATCCCTACCATTTTTATAAAAGAAGCATTATGCTTTATATTGTGGCTTTAGTCGGCCTCGGTTGCCCCATGCGGGAAGACCATAGGCAAATCCACGTCCGGCATACTTAAATTTGCCAAGGACCTTTTGGGTGTTGACTAATTTTTGCAATGAACGATTAATTAAAGTCTTAGTCGTTGCATCATTCTTGTATACTTTTGCTGCTTTTGCTGCAGCCTTGACAGTGACAAATAAGCTTGCGCTATTCAATCCCTTGCCAGCCTTCTTGATAGAATCCATTACGAATTTATCCCAAGGTGTAACAATTGGCTTTCTACCTGCACCTTTCTTTGCGGTAGTCTTTCTAACAACTTTCTTAGGAGCCGCTTTCTTAGTAACCTTCTTACGAGTTACTTTTTTGACAACTTTCTTAGGAGCCGCTTTTTTAGTAACTTTCTTACGAGTTACTTTTTTGACAACTTTCTTAGGAGCCGCTTTTTTAGCAACTTTCTTACGAGTTACTTTTTTGACAACTTTCTTAGGCGCTGCTTTTTTAGCAACTTTCTTACGAGTTACTTTTTTGGCTGCTTTCTTAGGCGCTGCTTTTTTGGTAACCTTCTTACGAGTTACTTTTTTAGCTGCCGGCTTGACATCATTAGGTGCTTTCTTTAAGTCGGACTTAAGAGCAGCGATGATGGAGCGAGCATTTTGGGCCTGAAAGTTCAATTTTTGGACTTCAGCTTGGTAGACTTCAATTAAGTCTTTGATTTGCGATTTAGTAAATTTAGCTTTACTCATTCTTTTGCGTTTGGTTGAAAAATAATAGCGCAAAGATATATTTTTTATATTAAAAAAACAAATTTGCACAATTGATTGATACTGAGAACGTAAGAACAAGAAAAAAGTTTATGCTATTTTTGTTATTTTAGTGTTAGAATTATGAATTGTAGGCGTACTTTTTTTTGCATAGTTTTTTTGCGTTAAGATGTTGATAATGTCCTATCTTGCAGCCTCAATTGTGAAATTGCCTTCCTTGTTTGATAAGGAGTCTATTGTTGATGTAAAATTTGAAATATGAAAAAGTTTAATTTTGCTGTTTTTGCGCTATTTATGTTTGTGGCTGTTTCTTGTGGAAGCGGGCAGGATTCGAAAGGTAGCGGTGCTAATCAAGAAAGTACAGAATCTACGGAAATGTCCGACAAAGAGCATAATTCTAAGTATATCTGTCCAATGCACTGTGAAGGAAGTGGAAGCGACCATCCTGGAGATTGTCCGGTTTGTCATATGCATTATGTGGAGAATAAAGACTATCAATCGCCCAAATAAGAATTGATTTATGCACGATATTGAGCCATTTTTTCGCTGGCGAGAATACTATGTCGCAGCCGAGGATACGCAATCTCCATTTTTTGAAACTAAAAATAGCGAGATTGAATTTACAGATGTTATTTATAATTATGTGATTCACCCCCAGTGGGATGGGATTGGCTCTGCCACCTTATTCTTGAAGGTGATTTTTGTCGATTATGACCGTCATTTTGCCTTGATAGAATTGATGGGAGAATGGAACGACACAATTCAGAATGATGTTATGTTGCTCAAACGAGAAGTCATCAACCCGATGATTGATGCGGACATCACTAGGTTTGTTTTCTTTTGTGATAACTTATTGAATTATCACGGTGGTGATGAAGATTATTATGAAGAATGGCACGAAGAGATTTGCGAAAGCAATGGCTATATAGTACTATTGGATACTTTTGATCATGTCAACGATGAAATGGGTGATTTGCGAAATCAATATGTCCATTTTGGTACGGAGTTTAATGGCATACCCTGGCGGGAAATGGATCCCGGACATGTTGTTGATGTCGTAGAGCAGCGGCTAGAGCTTGCGCAAAAACGGTTGCATTAGAAGGAAGCTTGCACAAATTTCATCTGGAGGTGTAAGTCATCCGGGTGCATTTAGGCTCCCCCCACTTCTACTCCATTGTAGCGTTCGTGAATCTCCTTCGTCGATTTCATTTTGTCGTATATAATTAATCCTGATGTTTATTGTGCTTTTTTTTGCATAGCAAAAAAAAATAAAATCCGTGTCATCCGTGTCCTAGTTATGTCTCGATTGAACCTTCTCTTCCTATCCTAAAAGAAATATACGACATTTTGAAATGCACCCCGGTGATTTTGGCGCTACCAGTAAAAAAAACGTTACTTTTGCAGAAAATAAGTAAATGGCCTTTAAATCAGGATTTGTAAATATTGTCGGCAAACCCAACGCCGGCAAATCCACTTTGATGAACGAGCTGGTGGGGGAGCGCATGGCAATCATTACCCACAAGCCCCAAACCACTAGGCATCGCATACTAGGCATCGTGTCAGATGAGCAGTACCAAATTGTCTTTTCTGATACACCGGGGTATGTGGATGAGCCTTCTTACAAGATGCATGAAGTGATGAACTCCTATGTAGAATCTTGCTTAGAAGATGCTGATTTGATGCTCTTTGTGATGGATGTGACCGATACTTACCAAAAGGATGATGGCATCATCGAAATTCTCAACAAGTCTGATGTGCCGGTCTTTTTGATATTCAATAAGATTGATTTGATTGAGCAGGACGATTTGAAAAAATTAATTGAAGAGTGGGGGCAATTACTTGAAGCCAAAGAGATCATCCCTGTTTCTGCCGATAATAACTTGGGTGTAAGCTTTATTAAGGAGAAATTACTTGAGTATTTGCCGGAAGGTGAGCCTTTTTATCCTTTGGACCAATTGACGGACAGGCCGGAGCGGTTTTTCGTTTCCGAAATAATCAGAGAAAAGATATTATTGCAATATGGTAAGGAAATTCCGTATTCAAGTGATGTGAGTATCGAAGAATTCATTGAAACTAAAACTAAAAAAGGGGAAGACTTAATTCGAATTCGGGCAACCATTTATGTGGAGCGCAAAAGCCAAGTGTCGATACTCATCGGCAAAGGTGGTTCTGCTATCAAAAAAATGGGCACTGCTGCTCGTAAAGACCTAGAAAAATGGCTCCAATCCAAAGTGTTTCTAGATATGACTGTCAAAGTTAAAGAAAAATGGCGCTCCGATACTCGTACCTTAAAATGGATGGGGTATTGAGTGTCTAGAGCACATCGAATTGCTGCTACTTCGAATTGAGTATCTAATAATTTTTAACACTGAAATATGACAGATTTTGATTTTTCTCAAACGACAATCAATGATATTATTACCCACCATGTCGGTAATAAATCTAACGAAGAGCCTTTGGTTTTGTCCAAGGAGACGACTGCGATTGGCGAAGAGACGCTAGATTATTTGTTGGAGTATTTTTTGTCCCCTTTCAAGCCATTGGATTTTTTGAGTTTTACGCATTCGGTGGATTTGGAAATGAATGAAGTCTATCAGCTGGTTAAAAAAACTTTTGCGCAAGCAGATAGCTTTACAGAAAATTCTCGACATCTGGCAAAATTGCTGTATGATCGCTCGACCCACCCTAACATAAAGCCGGGTGAATTTAATGTGGCCTATTTGTCAAATATTATTTATGCCGGCGAAGTGGTCGATGCCATTGGCTTGTTTAAGTCAGAAGAAGATACGGCCTTTTTAAAAATGAAACTACAAGAGAATAATTTTGAGATAGGACATGATTTTGGGTTTTATCTCAAAGGGATTGATAAAGCATGTATCGTGTTTAATGTGGATGAGCCGGAAGGGTATTCGGTGTTGGTGGTGGATCATACCAACAAGAGCAAAGATGCGCAATATTGGATAGATGATTTTTTACAACTGACACCAAGGAGTGACGATTATAACCACACCAAAGATTTTTTGAATGTAGCTAAGAACTTTGTTACCAAGCAGTTACCGGCAGAATATGACATGGATAAGACGGATAGTATTGATATGCTGAACCGGACTTTGGATTATTTTAAGAATAAAGACTCTTTTGAAAAGAATGATTTTGTAGAAGATGTTTTTCAGGATTCCGATATGATTGAATCATTTAGGGTGTACGAAAATTCGTATAAAGATGACCACGGTGTTGCTGTCCAAAATGAATTTGATATCTCGGCCGAAGCGGTCAAAAAACAGGCTCGTATTTTTAAGAGTGTGCTGAAGTTGGATAAGAATTTTTCGATTTATATTCATGGTGATAAGCGTATGATTGAGAAAGGCGAAGATGTGGATGGTCGAAAATTTTATAAAATATATTACAAGGAAGAGCGATGATGGATGGTTTGCCGGTAGTCAGGTCATCGGAAGATTCCGTGCCCATTTTCTTAAAAAGAAGGAGATTAGATACAGGAGATAGGAGATTTTTGGATAGATATTCCTATAATTTGGTATAAGTGTTATAATTTAGCCGAATATTTGTCGAAAGACATGGCGTCGGAGTGTCCGACATAATTCTAAATTGACGATTTGATGAATCCAATTGTAAAAAAGGTTATTCCGTTTTTTGTAGCGCTACTAGGTTATTATGCCATAAGTGCCTTGTTTTTTGCGCCGGAATTTAAGGGGGAAGTGTTAAACCAGGTTGATACTCAGCAAGTTAACGCGATGAACCGGGAAGCCCGCGAGTATCTAAAAAAAGAAGGTAAGCCGATACAATGGACTAATACGATATTCAGCGGTATGCCTACGACGATGATATTGCAGCGCAATAATGGCAATCTGGTTCGCCATTTTTATTATGGGTCAATGCTTTGGCAGGACATGATATCGCCGACGATAGAGTTATTTTTGGCGATGATGTCGATGTTTTTGGCGTTGTTGCTTTTGGGTGTTGATTGGCGGATCGCTTTGATTGGCGGTTTTGGTTTTGGTTTTGGCTCGTACAATATGGAGTTGTTAGAAGCCGGTCATGCGACCAAGATGGTGGCGATTGGTTATTTTGGATTAGTGGTGGCTTCTGCGTGGTATGCGTATAATCGCAATCTGCTTCTAGGTGCTTCTTTGTTTGGATTGTCGTTGGGTATGCAGGTTTATTCTACGCACTATCAGATTGTGTATTACACGCTGATTGTGATTATTTTGTTGGGTATTTTTGAGTTTGTTAAATCTATTCAAACCAAAGGGCTGCCACATTTTGCGAAAGCGACGGCATTGATGTTGGTGTTTGGAATTTTGTGTGCGGCCACCAATACATCGAAGCTTTGGCCGACGTATGAATATAGCAAAGAAACGATTCGTGGTACATCAGACCTTGCGGCCAAAAAAGGAGTGGACGGCTTAGGCAAGGATTATGTGTTTAGTTGGAGTTATGGAGTTGGGGAGTCGATGACGTTATTGATACCTGATTTTATGGGTGGCGGCAGCTCGCAATCTTATAAAGGTACGGAGACGTATAAAAAATTAAAACCACAAATTCGGGCTGGCTTGGCCAAGCAGGGGGTTCCTGCCAAGAATATAGATAGTCAAGTGAACCGTCAGGTTGCATCCCTATTCTACTCCGGTACTCAGCCTTTTGTCGGGATGGGTGTGTATATGGGAATCATTATTTTCTTTTTGATGGTTTTAGGGTTGATAATGGCTAAAGGGAATACAAAATGGTGGATTTTCGCTTCCATGTTGACGATGTTGTCGATAGCTTGGGGCAAGCATTTTTTCTTGAATGAGATATGGTATAATATCCTTCCGTTGTTTAATAAATTTCGATCCTTGTCGATGGCATTGTCCTTAGTGCAAGGGATGGCGGTGATGTTGGGGGCATTAGGCTTGCAAGCATTTTTCCGCAAGGAGACGACTGATGCACAGCGGCAAAAAGGATTGTTGATAGCCGGTGGATTGACTGCGGGCATATTGGTATTGGTGTTGTTGGGGTCAGGTGCTTTTAATTATTCAGGACCACGAGATGAGCGTTTGGGGGCACAGCTATCAAAGCTGTTGGAAGCGGATAGGTTGTCTTTGTTGAGAAAGGATACGGGACGTTCGTTGTTATTTGTACTATTGGCGATCGGCGCATTGTATCTGTATACAAAGCGCAAAATAACGTCGATGGTGAGTGCGATGGTTTTGTTGGTATTGGTGATGGTGGACATGTGGAGTGTAGATCGCCGGATATTGAATGCTACAAAATTTCACCCGCCAAAGCATAGTGAAATAACCGTACAAGAATCGGCGGCTGATAAGCAAATAAAAGCAGATAAGGATATTCATTTTAGGGTGTTGGACTTGTCTCATGGTGATCCATTTACGAATGCAATGGGGGCAAATTTTCATAAAATGACTGGCGGTTATCATCCTGCGAAGTTGATGCGTTACAATGATGTCATTGAAAAATATTTGCGCAAGCCGGGTCAGTACATGAACGTAGTGGGCATGTTTAACACAAAGTATATCATCCAGAAACAAGGGGATAATGTGGTTCCGGTTCCCTTGCGGGAAAAAGCACTGGGCAATGCATGGTTTGTACATTCTTTTCGGATTGTTGATAATGCGGATAAAGAGCTGGACGAGATTGGAAAAATAAACCCCCAAACGGAAGCTATCTTTGATAAGGCTTACGCCAAAGGGTTGGAGGGGTTCTCGATGTCTTATGACTCTACGGCTACAATAAAATTAGTTAAGTATCATCCTGATAATATGGAGTATGAATATTCTGCCAAGTCGCCCCAAATGGCGGTTTTCTCAGAAGTATATTATCCGGAGTCCAAAGGCTGGTCTATGACCGTAAATGGGGAGCGGGTGCCAATATTGAAGGCAGACTACTTGTTGCGTGCAGCTATTTTGCCGGCTGGAGAAAATCAGAAAATTGTCATGAACTTTCATCCACGTTCTTTTTATTTGGGAGAAAAAATCTCCTTGGGTGCGTCGGTGTTATTGCTATTGGGACTATTTGCCGGATTTTTCTTTTCATGGAAAAAAGGCGATTCAGACTCCACGCTTTATTCGCTTTCGCAAAATGAAAGGCCTATGGCTCCTACTGTAAAGAAAGTAGCCAAAGTAGCCACCAAAACGGAACAGAAACAGCAAGGAAAGAAGAATAAGAGAAAGAAGTAGAGCGGTGATTTTTAGCAAAATGCTTTGCAGTTGCATCTAATTTTAAAAAAAAAATAATGAGGTTAGCTTTTTTGATATTGTTCCTTTTTTCTCAGGGGATGTTGGAAGGGCAGGAGATGGACCAGCGTCTGATTAAAGACAACTTGGTTAAAAAGTGTGTTGTAAAAAATTACCATTATGAAGATGGTCGCCAAGTATTAGATTCCAAAAAGGAGAAGTTCTTTAACCAGTTTGGCTTGGAAGATTCTATGTTGATTTATGATGAGCCGGAAGTCTTGACGAACATGGTTTGGTCTACTTTTAATGAAGCGGGTACAGTCCAAATCACGATAGATTCTAGCTTGAAGTGGCAACGCAAATCAAAGAATCGCCACGTTAGGGTGTACAAGGACTGTTTGTTGGTAGAATCAATTCAGATAAATCAAAGTCAAGATACGTTATATCAGATGCTTATCTTGCTTAATCAATATGGGCTTGATAGCCTTGTTTTAACGAGAAACAAAGCTGGTGAGCTAAAAAAATATTATGGCCTTGTCTACGACGCCCAGCAAAGGGAAGTTCGCCATATTTATTATAAGGAGGATGGTACGGAAGGAGTAATAGAAAAGTATTTTTATGAAGAAGCCGGAAATTGCTTGATAAAAACCAATGTTTTGGGGGAAGTGCTGATGAAAAAGTGTACAAATGGAAATAAAACAGTTTCGACTAATGATTTTTCTGAAGGAAGGTTGGTCGTGGTATCTTTGCCAAATGGGCTGCCATTGACCCGAATGAATTATACAGGTGACGATAAGCCTGAAAAATTAGTAACTTATGAGTATGATTGAGCTACTTGCGAATGCTGAAGCGACGAGTACGAAATGCCACGAATGCACGAATGCTGAAGCAGCGAGTGCCGAATGTGAAAGCGGCGAGTACGAAATGCCACGAATGCACGAATGCTGAAGCGACGAGTGCCGAATGCTAAAGCGGCGAGTACGAAATGCGACGAATGCACGAATGCTGAAGCAGCGAGTACGTGTTGAAAAAAATTACAAGATGATTCTTTTGTAGGCTAATCTATGTTCGCCAAAATTTGCTAGTATCGCTAGTTTGTTTTCGGATACTTTTAGATAGTTAAGAGATTGGGCAAGGAAGGCATCTGTAAGGCCAGAAACAGCTTTTATTTCAAGGATAATTTTGTTAAAAACAACAAAGTCAGCATAGAATTTATGGGGCAGGATATTACCTTTATAGTTGACGGAGTATTTGGTTTCTCGAGAATACGGTATGCCTGCTTTTTGGAATTCTAACTCTAGTGCATCTTTGTAAACTATTTCTAAAAAACCGGCCCCTAAATTATTATGCACTTCTAAGCATTTTCCAATAATTTGATAACTTTCATCTTTGTATAGTATGTTCTTCATCCGTTTTGATTTTTGCTAAGATACGAATTTTGTGTAAAATGACTTGGGGTGTGGCTGAAGCGGCGAGTACGAAATGCCACGAATGCACGAATACTAAAGCGACGAGTGCCGAATGTGAAAGCGACGAGTACGAAATGCCACGATGTGCGAATGCTGAAGCGACGAGTGCCGAATGCTAAAGCGGCGAGTACGAAATGCCACGAATGCACGAATACTAAAGCGACGAGTGCCGAATGCTAAAGCGGC
>JAUTBQ010085536.1:0-16424 GCA_032361185.1 Lepetodrilus ovalis
TCTCTCTCTCTCTCTCTCTGTCTCTCTCTCTCTCTCTCTCTCTCTCTCTCTCTCTCTCTCTCTCTCTCTCTCTCTCTGTATCTCTCACTTCCCACCTAGCTCTCTCTCTTCCTCGTGAGTAGGGAGGAGGGGTGGAGATAAATGTGTGTTTGTTATGTGGCAGAGAGTGCGGGAGACAGGGATGGGGTGCATGAGTGTGTGATATACGCTAACACTGACACACAATTCTTGGTTCTAGTTTCTGTTGATTACGTCTCTCGTTAATATGGGAAGCACTGGCGTGCCCCGCACACGCAAACGAGCACACATCACCCTCGACTGTACGGTGGTTTTAATGCATGTAAATATATAGTACGATCACTTGGTTACCCATGGTATTATTTTCTAGAAGTTCGTCTATGTGATATTGTCAATACACTCAATTAGAAAATTATGAATAGTTGCGTATGAATTATCGAATACAAATGACAAATAGCGCAAGATTATGCATCCTCGAAACATTGGACATTAACGTATATTTAATGGATGTGAGGAGACACAATATGATGGGGTTCGAGGATGATGATTATGAGGTCATTGAGGAGCGTTGGATGTGATTTATGCGAGCTTTCAAGGTTAACATGGAATATCCTACATTGGATATAATTGGTCTTGTTTGAATTAGTCTTGTAAAACAAGAAACGGTTACACATATCCTTGTAATGTTGTTTTCTTACCGTTCTTTACTATTATATATATTTGTCGCTTTCGCACTGAATGCAACTTGAGCATATGCGTATCTAGCACTCATTCGAGACTATTATACGTCACAATAAGTAGGTTACTGAGGTAAGAAAGTCAAGTCCGCGCTTTCCTGGAGGAAATGAACTTCGTTCTGGGTCAATTGCTTTTATGTACCAAGTCCGACTCTAAATGATAAATGTAGACTAATCGGGATGCTCGATCTGGGCTAGAATTCTACCAGTCACGAGTTCAAGAGTGGAATGGTATCACTCATATCAAATTACTCTTTGCCTTGTCTACACTTTTAATGCATAGAGGAATAACCCGGACAGATAAATATAATTCATGAGAATCTCAATGTAGAATATGTTTGAGAGTTGGCCAGAGGGGTCATAATAAAAATTAACTATCGCAATTTTAAGTTGGTGTATATGCCGTTGGAATTTGGAGACAAGTGTTACGAGTTCGAACCCAACAGCAGTGATTAGTGTTATTGTCATGGTCGTTACCGTTCAGACATGTTGTAATTTCAAAGTAAATTTGGAAACGTCAAGATAAAAGATGTATGTTTAAAGTACTGCTCTTGTCGCCTTGATCCCGATGTTATATACTGTCTCATCACATGTGGCCCGGTTCTAATAATCCTTGGTGTGTGGGTACCAGTCAGCTCTCGCAGTATTACTGTAACATCATGGGCCACGGATATTGCATGCTTCCTGCAGATATTAGCTTACAAACCGTAAGCGAGATCATCTTGTAAATCGAATTCAAGCTCCATATTATTCTGTTAATATTTGAATAGTATATCGTTCTCCAAATCAATCCGTATGCATAAATAAATATCCTAACCTGTGCATGTATCCAACGCAATTCGCAAACTTGTTTACAATCTATGGAACTATTTGGGACTGTTTGGAAATATGCGTTTTAGCACATCGTTGCGAATCCTTGACTAAAATGACATGTTATTTGATTTCACCAGTGGAGTCAACGAATCCCACTCTCACCATGACTCAAACACATAATATAACATGACATGTGTCATCTAATACAAGTAGCATTGTGACTAAAATAGACTGAAAATAGTTTAGCGGTATTCCGCAGGGGCTGGTGAATACGTAATGAATTTTTTTAACCGCCGGAAGAGTTCGTTTTCAAAGTTCAAACACATATTATTCCCACATAAATATTCTGTGTAACGCTTCTCGAAGCTCTCATATCTACTACGAGACCACGAGCACTCTCGTCGCGATCGCTTATACATTGGTGCTCGTGAGCTTCGAGAAACGATACCCTGGTCGTCTAAGAAGTCACATCCATCTTGTTGGTTGCTATAGTAATAATATAGCAACAACGTGCAAATATATATATATATTGCTCTAAATCCACCGTCGAAAGCGTACTCATAGCAAGTTATATTATATTATCACCCCGGTCATTACTTTCTCAACTCTCCAGGGAGTATATATTTACAACCCAAGTTGCAGTTTAAGACGCTAGTGGGTTATATTACATGTCCATGTCATCCTATATAAATGTAGCTATATACGAATGTGCGAGTAGCATGGCAACTGTCGAGAAGTGACGCGTCGCATTAAAAGAAAAAGTATTACTGATTGTAATTATTGTGAATCCTACTACGTACACTAATGAAAAGTGTTACCTAACCTATTCAACCGCCATAAGGTCAGCTATAGTTCGTAAACCCCCTTCCCCTCCCTTCCTCCCCGTCAAACCCCCACCCCTCTTCCACAGTGCTTTATAATTAGGTCACTGAATTATCAGCTATTATTGTATAGCTTACACTGTATGCGGTTTATACAATAAATAGCATAATTACATAAGTGGTTCCGGTCTATCAGGAATTACGTAATATATTTCACGGTACCGCCTATTTTGTTAAATAAATATACTTGTATACATTTAACATAACTACCTGGGTCATACTGTAATGTGGACCGGCATATGAAGAACACGGGCACAGACATGGAGACACTTCACAGTATCTGTGGTATAGTCAAGGTAATCGTTTTAATGGCTACGCTTAACTGTTTTGCATGGGTACAGATGTCGGTATCAATCGAAATGTAAACTATTAACTAGATTAGAACCACTTTATGTTTGCTAGCCTATGTGCGCGACCAGCTTAATTTGGATCCAGGATATAGCTGTCAATCTCACCTGCTGGTCTGATGATTCTAACATGTTTGATAAATGTCGTCAGTCGATCTGAAAATAGTTATTTAATTGATATTGCCAGTATCAACGAAGGTAACGGTAGATGTAGCTTTCTCAATGTAGAGGCTCCTCCTATCGGCTATGTAATATATAATACTAACGTTGTTGTCAATCAGTAATACAATAGCATATCACAGTGCAATTTCACTTATATATATTGATCATATTATTTAGTTACAAGACAAACCTTTGTCTTGTCTCATATTCTTTAGTAGAGAACACTTGTAAGTTATAGATTGTTAATAGGTATTTAGTATCTCTCCAACTCACCCTACCCCCACCCCCACCTCCTCACCCACTCACACCAATCCCCAAAATAACACATTTCAATACTAGTACATTGTATATCCATTCAACCCCCATTTATAGTAACCATTTAAAATCACTACATAATTATTTGTTTTCCAAACACACCATTGAGCTGTTCACCTGTGCACAGAATATACATCGCGTTCTTTCGTCCTCCTGTTCCTCATCCATGTTCGTCCTGTAACGACCTCCTGCACCACCAAACATAATCTACAACATGCACGGTAAACGAAGCCAGTTACTGACGGTGGAGCAGGTTGGTGTCTAGCACCTGCATACTAGGGTTCTATTTAACCTTTTGACCATCCTAAAAAAAGAACGGACTGCAAAACAATCTGTATCCAATGAATGTTTACTGTATCCTCGAGAATTGACGGCGCCTCATTGCCTTGGGTTAGTTAATGCCCTGGCAGATGCTGCCTCTCTCAGCGGACGATTTGCAGTCCAATAAGCTACAGCTAGGCTATGTACAAAGGTGTAGTTTACAACAGGATTTAAATGCCGTCGGACAGCTACAGTTTATGGTACAGCGGAGTTACTGTCTGATAGCTACAGTGTACGGTATAGTAACTTCATTAGGTTTTGATGGATTCAGAGTATCGTACAGTAATATTTACGTTCCGATAGCTACAGTGTATTGTATAGCTACAGTGTATGTTACAGCGGATTTGTTGTCTGATATATAACTATAATGCAGTATAGTACAGCGAAGCTGTCAGATAGCTACAGTATACTGTGTAGCAAGACACGTTTTGATAGCTACATAGTATGTTACAACCGACATACCTTCTGATAGCTACAGTGTATGGTACAACCTACATAATCTTCTGATAGCTACAGTGTATGGTACAACCGACATACCTTCTGATAGCTACATAATATGTTACAACCGACATACCTTCTGATAGCTACAGTGTATGGTACAACCGACATACCTTCTGATAGCTACAGTGTATGGTACAACCTACATATCTTCTGATAGCTACAGTGTATGGTACAACCGACATACCTTCTGATAGCTACAGTGTATGGTACAACCGACATACCTTCAGATAGCTACAGTGTATGGTGTAGCGTGCGTACCTTCTGGTAGAGTGTACGGTGTAAGCTAAGGTCCGCTCATACTCGCCAGTGTAGCAATGATTGTTGCTGAAATCTGATTGTTCCTACAGCTGGCGACAAGTGCGTTTAGTTTACTGACTGAGCCGATACGTGCATTTCTGTCAGACACATCGTTTCGTATTTATAGACGTGTCTGTATATATCGTATATAAATATCGTTCCTGTAAGATTTATTACAATCACGACAATTTTTGGAACAGATGTTCATGATATTGGTGGACTTTTCATTGTGTGGGTTATCGAGAGTTACTAAATGATGAAGGTGCACTAGAAGTGTGGGACTTGCTATAATTAGTTGTTGCTCAAAATGGCCATAATTATAATTATAAGCCTAGGATCACTTTCTATGATTAGATTGCGAATAGCGAGTACAGTACCCACGTGTTTAGCTGATGACATCAACCACACATACTACCTTCATCGGTAGTTCCACATTGGCGTATAATGAGATCTATTATCACACTTTTTAAAGTAGCAATGTTGTTAGGAACAGCTTCGAACACATCCGTATCACCGTGGAATGAAAAGTGCATAGTACAATACCACATTGTTTAAACGGGGATTAATTGCTGTACACTAAACCATTGGTGGTTAGCAGTTATTCATTAGAACCGCAGACAGAATGGGGAAATTAGATAACAATGGATTAACAGCTTAGATTTAGCTGAACGTGGGGATATTTATAATCAAATAATAATATAAAAATAAACGTGTTAATTTAATGTCAATTTACTTGTATCTTATTACGTGTCACCACTGGTATTTACAACCAACAGTGAAAATAACGCAGTGTATTAAAAACAGCATGTGTATGCTACTACAACGTATGGTCTGTGTTGGACGTATATATGACCTATGACCTGTGTTTCCATGTTACAAATTCCGTTCTGTATAACGATCTACGTCTCATGTGAGAGGACGTATATGCGTTCATATCGGACGTCTTTACATTCTCTGGCCGCTTAACGCTTGTTCCCGTGTTTGTAGATTGGCTAATGTGAGAGGACGTGTTTGTAGATTGGCTAATGGTTGTTCCGACTTCAGTAGCTTGTGGCACAGTATGTCCTAGATATGTTCCAATGGTTGAGGTCTGGACAAGCTGGACCAATGTATGATCCTGCTTTAGGTCGAGAACGGTCTGTTGTGGCGTGTCGAGAAGGGTGTGATCTGATGTCGAGGACGGTTTGGTCTGACGTCGAGAACAATGTGCTGACGTGTCTATAGAACGATGTGGTCTGACGTGTCTAGAACGGTGTGGTCTGGCATTGTCGAGAACGGTAGGGACTGACGTGTCTAGAACGGTGTGGTCTGACGTGTCTAGAACGGTATGGACTGACGTGTCTAGAACGGTGTGGTCTGACGTATCTAGAACGGTGTGGACTGACGTGTCTAGAACGGTGTGGTCTGACGTGTCTAGAACGGTGTGGTCTGACGTGTCGAGAACGGTGTGGTCTGGCATTGTCGAGAACGGTGTGAACTGACGTATCGAAAACGGTGTGGCCTGACATGCCGAGAGCAGTCAATGTGGACTGGGCTTGTAGTCCAGATGACTTGGCCCAGATGCTAGCCAGAAGGTGGTCATCAGAATTTGCTCAAACGAGCCGATCCGGCCATGATTTGCCATCTGCACTTGTCATCCGGCAGACTGTCAGACAATTGATCCAGACCACCTTCTCATCAAGCGATTATCCTGGTGTATATCAGACACTCTAACCGAAGTCATCCGAGGGATGAATGCCCCGACTAATAGTACATAGTAGCAATGATGGGAAACGAAACCATAAGACGAGATTGAGGTTATCGTATTTACTAGTGAGTGAATTATGGAGTTTAACATCGCTGCGGGAATCTTTCACCCATTTTCGACGAATCGTATTTACTAGAAACGATACGTACGTACGTATAGGAAGTTACATTGTATATGTCTCACTACGAGAAGTGCGAGCCTTGGTATGGGAAACATGAGTTGGAAAAGTGATAACAGATACGGAAATATCCGAGCAGATGCATAAGTTTCCATCACAGTGGAAACGGATAATATTCACTACCCGTCATGCTCTTTCCGCTTTCTGCAAGAAAGCCGTGTTTCCAGACCATACCAGACCAGACCATACCAGACCATACCCGCTCGCACCTAGGTTATTCTAATGCTAGCACAGGTTCTTCCCCAATTTCCCCAGGCCTGTGTTTCATGAAAGGGTCATACGGGTAGTCCGACCTTAAGACGAAGTTTACGTCATTTCCTGTTATAATAAAAGTCCGAGCTACAGTACGACCCTTTCGTGAAGCGCAGGCTAGATTCCTTCCACGTCTCGCCATACTATGCCTGCCAGGATCTGATAGTATATTGGATACTTGCAGACAACCTTGACTTCAGAACTGCTGATTTAGCCCAATGGTCAGTGTCGGCGCTTACATCTGTCCCTGGTGCATCCAGGTATGTTTTTCGAAGGATGCCATGTTGTGGTAAATGGTTGTTGCCTGTCACAAGCGGAGACGGTCGGTGATCTTCGCACAGTGATGTCATCCAAACTTTGAACGCCGGTCATTTACTTTAGTGTTTCTATGGCAATCTGAGTATACATAACTGAATGGTAGTAAACTTTTGTTTTCTGGTGGGAGTCGGTGAACAAGAATTAAGACTACACTTCATGCACTTCAGAATAGTTTCAAATTGTTGAACGATTGCTGGGTGTGTTATAGATAATGCGCGTAAGTCTGCAATTACATTCCAATTTGAAAACCGCTAACAAGCTTCCACAATGTGTATACCAAAAAATGATCTCACGGTCATGTGACAGTGCGTAATGAACTTAATGGAGTGCTTAACTTTGTTTCCAGGTGTATCTTTTCATGAGTAATTATGTTTTTTCTTTACGAATACACTGCAGCCAATTAAGTTATGCTATAAATTATATATTACACAATTATTATTACTATAACAATGTCTGTCGACTGTTTCAATAACGCTTTAAAATGTTCTAGAATAAAGAACCTGGGAGCCCCAAACCCTGATAAGCGCCACCTTCGCCAGAGTTCCAATTTCTAGACCTCAGTTCATTCCAAAATACTTTACCTGGTAACATCTGCTTAACAAGGCAATGCAGGAAACTATCCGTAGTCATAGATTGCGTGCAAATGGGCTTTAGATGACATCAGTTGCCTGACGTTGTCTCGCGTCAAATATATAGTGTGTGTGGTTCCAATGTCTGCTATGCCGATTCTGACACATTTCGTGTAAATAGAAAACCTAAAAATATCTCGCCTACAGGCTTAATTTAGATTTAGGTGAAGGAAGTATTTTCTCGGATGAGACGGTAATGGAGGTGACCGAAATGATGATCAGAGTCGGATATTCCGCATAATTCATGGTTATTATAGAGCTCTTTCTATTCTGTTTCTGTCCCTATAAGGTTGTGCGGTACCTATATCACGTTGTCACGGTGTTATATATATTCGGTAACGTTAGCGCTTGCATAAACTATTCATTTAAATCCAGATTGCATGAAAGATTATATTATGGTAGCGTTAGTTTGCAACCTTATCAGATTAATATCATAATATTGTTGGTTATATATTAAAGGCAAACAATCACAGCTATTCATGGTTGATTTGGACTGGTTCTTAGCTACAACTTCAAAGTACATTCACTTGACATACATAAAATCATGTTTGTACTTCCAAAAACCTTTCCATCGCTATAGACAAAATACCACTGCACCCCACGATAATGTGAATCGAGAGTTTTTATCTAGCGGTTTTCTTGTCTCTATGTATACAAAGGGGCATAACTCGTATGCGCTTTCCTGGAATGCAAAGTGGGAGGACTCGGTGTCTTAGAATTCTTTCACAAATCACGTAATACTTCAAAGATAAGATGGGTCCTTAACCGTAATTCATACAATATACGATTGTATTATTTTTAACTATTGAGTATTGCGGAATAAGTACATTAGTAAATAACAACTTTTGGGTGTACAAATCACACGTAAATAGACAGAAATTTGTTTGTCCGTTATATAGGTCAACCAACCTAGATTGTATGCCTTTACACGTTGCCAACTTCCATCATATAGTTCGTTTAGGTCAACCGTAAACGCCGGATGGTAGAGCTTATGTTTCTCGTTTTTTACTTATTTTTTTTCTTCTTCTCAGAAGGTTATATATACGGTGGAGTGGGCGTTCGTTAAGTACTTCTTTACCCTTGTAGTGACGTGTTAATATAATAGTTATTTACGTTATGCACCTGTTACTGATCGTGTTTTCCTCAAAACTGCTTCAGATTGGTGGTTAACTTCCTACATTCGCTTTTAACCTCATAATTACTCGAAGACAACTGCATTCTTTGTCGTATATCTGCACAATCAGGGAGCAACAAGGACAAGTGGGTATGTAAACATGAACCAGAGAAAGCCATTTGTTATTATTGTCTCCTATGCCGTTGAAATTGGTAATCATGTGCTGAAAATCGTCCCCTTCGAAAGAGCATATGACTGAATGCACTCGAGCAGATACTTATAATATCTGGATAATTAGCGCTATATAAATACATAATTTAGTAGTAGTAGTAGTAGTAGTAGTAGTAGTAGTAGTAGTAGTAGTAGTAGTAGTAATAGAAACAGAAGAAGTACAGGCAGTAGGTATTAATTATTTGTCATGTATCTTGTTGTATTTCCTTGCTGGTTGACACGATACAACAAGATATTAAATATACAATACAACAAGATATTAACTTACAGAAAATTCACGAGTATTTCTACAAGCCTCAGGCGTGTATTTGTTTTATGTGGCTAAAAGCCACGCTGAATGTATTCCTAAGATGTGTGAACAGAGGTCTCGCCACAGTTCTTTTCTATTTTTTCTTTTCATTTCAAACACGAGAAGACACCACCCAAATTGAACACAAGCTAAACCCAGACTGTTCTGCACTAAAAGGATGGAGCGCGTCCTTGTGTAAACCTTTTATCGTCTAACACGTCTTCTTTTGAACACGCGTTTATTTCTGCAAGGTTAATGAATTTAAATTACCCGACAGAGAACGATAACGGAAACAGCTTTCTGGCTTCCGTTTCACGAAAAGATCTCTCTATATACTCCGCGTATAAATCAGTGTCTATAAGCCGTGTTTTTACTAAAACAGGAAATGATGCAAACTTCGATTGACCTCGAGGTACGACCCTTACGTGAAACGTACGTCTGATCCTGAGATGCCAATTAAGAGTGGGTTCAGTCTTCATAAACTTATCGACTAGTCGTGTCTTCCTCAAGGAGCAATACCTGCCATACTAATGCAGTGGATGAGGGTTTACGCATGGTAGTGCAGCGGTAGTATAGCTCCGCCTGTTTTCCAGAACCAAAGACAACGCTCCTTAGTTCGACGTTTCATTTATCGAACGTTGCCTTTACGAAGCGAACGTGATGATATGTTGTAATTTATGTACTAAAGTCACCATCCTTGGTTTGTCAGTCGCTGTTCGCATGTAGGCCTATACTACAACACTGGATATCGTTTCTCGAAGCTCTCTTAACTCCTACGAGACCATACGTACTCTCGTAGTGATCTCTTATACATGGCGCTCGTGCAGTAACGAGAGAGCTGTGGTCTCACAGTGGATATGAGAGCTTCGAGAAATGATATACCCTGGTACGTGGGTTTCCTCTTGTAAATTAAAATATCCCATCTGGATGCTGACTGCATATGTTCATGATGCTAATATCCAATTTACTACACGGTAACTACTACTACAGTGGTGTTAACTTGTCTAGATGCTATATATGAAAGAGTTCACCACCAATAGCGTAAATACTCCATCGTCCTCATCAATTTTTACCTCTGGAGTAATCGTATTCATGGCAATGTGATGGACGGATTTATCCCCGGGTCTGGGGTACGTATCGCGCCATCGCCAACCAGCAGGTCTTCTTGCCACGATAACACAATCACGGATGCAATCATAAAGACAGTTCCCATCATGACTTCATAAACATGTCAACTATAGACTGGCTAATTTGGCGAGATCGCTTTATTGTACAGTACCGTACCTCGAGGTGTATTACTAATCATTGTAAACATGGCGGAAAACAACCGTGCATGCATGCGCTGATATCAATTGGAACGCGTGTGTTAATTGGTCTTGCTGCTACCGCTTGAAGGTACCGTAGAATCTCATGGTTGTCTTCAGGGGGTGAGAGGGAGAAGGAGAAAGAGACAGACAGACAGAGAGAGAGGAGAGAGAGGGGGAGGGAGAGAGGGGGAGAGGAGAGATGGAAGGAGAGAGATAGAGAGAAAAAGGAGGGGTGGGGGTAGATAAATGGGGGTTCAATTCAATCCATTGAAACTATATGTTGCCTCTGTTCTCCGATATGAACCTATATCTCTGTAGGGGAGAGCGATTGCCACGGTGTACGATAAGCTGCCCTTTGACCTCCCCACCCCCCTGTGAGGTTCGTCGAGTTCCTCAACTACCGACTGTGTTTGTATGAGATTATAACGATTGTTAATGGCTGGTACCTCAATTACTCTCTCGTTTCTCTACGGCTTGTAGGTACTGGCATTAAGTGCAAGGCCTATGTTGTTGTGTTAAGTGTTTTGGCATATTGGTTTGTCTCGACTAGATAATTAAGCGTGATGTTATTGATGGTTTTGATAGGTTATGCTTTAGCTATTATACATGCAGCTGTTATAGTGTAGTTGACAGTTATCAACAAATGTATAGTTCCAGTTAAGTCATTGCTTACATTGTTCCATCAAAAGCAATTCAATGCATCAGTCTTCCGACAAGGAAATGTTATTCAACGCTGTTCAGTTTTACAAAGCAAACACTGTTATATATATTGCAACATGACATTTTACAATTATTAATATACATGATTATACTAGATGAGTTTTTATTACAAATCGTGTCAATTTTACGTATTCGAGTTCAACTTATTCATTAGAATATTCTAATGTTCATATCTTCGGAATACTTCTGAATCTCCAAGAAACTCAACAACAAACTGACCAGTTTTCTATAAGACGCACTACTTGACTACTGTTTATACTAGTCCGCTAATAAGATGGATCGCATGACGATATATTTGCCTAATCTTATAAATTGGTAATGGTTCTAAGTCAACCGTAGACACGTTCTGGTAGCAGAGAAACCGTAATCAAACCAGAGCAAACATTGTGTGTGGGTTTCCTTTCTCACATTAGGTGTTTCACCGCGTCTGTATGTGTAATACAATTATTTGCAGTTGTAGGGTAGTGGATTAGACTGGTTATTGGAGGCGTTCAATATTTGTCTCTTCAATCTTGTGTAATGTTTACGTTGGTCCTTCGTTGTGAACCGTCTCCGTGGGGCAGTGGTTAAGGCATCGGCCAGGCCCCGAGATTACAAAACTTTCTGAGTACGAGTTTATGCTCAAGCTCCAATTCTATCTGAGGATTTGCGAACAACACTTTGAGTTGAGCTTGAAATAATACTCTGTCTGGACATTCTCGTAATCAGCCTGGTAGACAGACTTAGTCAGGAGAGCTGTAGATGGACAGTTCCGGCTGGCATACCAAAATACGTTAAAAGAGTAAGCTCTATTTACTATTGGCGGTAACAGTAACACACAGGTTAGGAAATCAACCGTGTGATATGCAACGGCAACAAAATAGGCTAAAATTACGGCCAGGGGTACATTCAAGCTGCGCAATATTTACTATATACGCTACTTTTCCTACAAATAATACACGATACAGACCCGTATGAAAAAATAGTTCATACATATCATACGTATTGCTGGTTGAACGGTTTCCGTAGCACTATATATTCTATGTAGCAAAATATAGTGTCGACTTTGAGTATGATTTCATGCTCAACTCAGAGTTTTGTTCACAAATCCCCGTATACAATTTGAGCTTGAGCATGAAATCGTACTCAGAATGTTTCGTAATACCGGCCCCAGATTATGGCAGATAAAAACAATTGCAACTCAGTATGAAGATGGTACTCGATGTTCGACTGCTTGGCGCTCGGTTGTGATTTGTGTGAAGTAATCTTGAAAAAAATATTCTAAATCCCATTCCAATCAAACAATATTCGTTCTGATCTTAGTAATCCCTTACTCGTCCCAATGGTCATTCACGCCGTGTAGGAATGAAGACACGTCAATCTGTGTTCACATAATATAACGTCGTCACTGTCGAGGGCAATGGTGAATATGATGTGGTATTTCATTGAATATTTACATGTACTGTGACTACTGTCTCCTACAGTTTTGATATTTAGATACATTACTACTGTATTTCTGTATATGGATCGGTGGCTTTACATGCCAACATATTTAATTGGGTATTTTAACATTCGGGTTTTGGTTTAGTCTATAGAGGAATTGCCATTTTAGCTTCAATATTTTTTTAATTTTTCGAATCTTCGAATGTCAATATTTCAACATGGTGTGTTTGTGACAATTTACCAATGGGTAAATATATCTGTATCGTTCGTTCATTAAGGGATATTGGTTCCTTGTTTAGTCACATTTCAGTTACCCGTCCCTACGTTATTGAATCATCGTTATATCAATACTGGTCGGCAGTATATCGATGAAGCATGCTTCACCGCGTCATATAAACCATTAATCATATCAACATGGGAGCTGACCATGATTTCAATATAAGGACATTTTGGCAATTTAGAAGGAAGAACCCAATGCGTATATATAATTGCTATTCCTTATTGGAAACCTTCCCATTTGGGTTAATTATGACGCGTATTTGGGTTCATGATTGAACCACATCGTATATGGGTGATTAGGCAGGCGCTTGAAATTAATTTGTGTTTGTGAGCAAATTACCTTGGAAATCCAAAGTGACCTTTAAGAGTTGGACAAACGGGCGCTAATTCCTGGGGAAAGTCGCTAATGAGCGCAGGTTTATTGCCAATATACATCGTTTGCCGCAGGGGCTTAAAGAAGCGATGCCTTATAGAGTTCGTGGTGAGCTGCTGCTGATTATGATAGATTATACGATGTATGGAGCTGACAATTTACAGTGTTATCACTGGACGTATAACCGCATACGTTTAAGCCATGGTTCCCGTCGTATATTTTTAACATTTCCTTTTACATTATTAATTGGACAGTCCGTTTTGCTGAAACCATCGAATAAAATACGTATTGTTTTTGTGTTTGAAAATGGCATTCCATTACTGAAGTTATAACTTAAGCATAAGCTAATATAGCCCTTAACAAATGCATGATCAATTTTCGCTGAAATGACTTCACTTACGAGCCGCCTTTGATCTTCTGGACTGTGAAGTTGGAGCCATGTGTTTCTGGCTGTGGATTTTGTTTACTATACATTACTGGCAACTAAACGGCAAATCTGGGTACGACTGTTGATTTCACTGATTGGATTCCATAGGAGGTGTCCTAGCTTCCCAACGGCTTGCATAGCTCAAACTGCATATTTAGACATTGGGGATACAAGGGGAAGTCACTCCAACTTCATTTCCTGTTTAAGCATAAATAGTCGCTACTTATTCTCGTTCAAGGTGATTGTGATCAGCGATATAGAGAAGAGAGGGGAGAGGGTGAGGGGAGAGAGAGTGAGAGAGAGAGAGAGAGAGAGAGAGAGAGAGAGAGAGAGAGAGCGCGAGAGAGAGAGCGAAAGAGAGAGAGCGACAGAGAGAGAGAGAGAGCGAGGGATTTTTATACGTATCGTTAGAATATACTATTATTATTAGGGTAGGCAACGTTAGTAAAAATAAACTGTAAGAATCGTATTTGGTCAGATTTTCATCTCTTAAGGCAAAAGTAGCAAGAACATATATTCCTTACAAATAATGTTCTCATGGACATTTTCCAAAGAGATTTAGTTCGTACATTTCGTGTGTTGCACATTTGATTTGCTATGGAATGTATTCCATTTGTTAAAGTTACACACTATGCTTACTGGAAGAAATAAAATGTAATTTGCGCCTTAGTGGAGCCGTATGGAGCTTTGTGGGGTCTCTTGGAGCATGAACCTTTGAAAAGACAAAGCGTTTAATACGTCTGATTGATACCGACTGAGGCCGACGGTTTTTGAAAGCCGCCGGCTCGAGTTCATTCGGCAATAACTACAGTCGCACTCTCAGTATCGGTGAGGTGAGCGTTTGAAAGCGATGCCACACACTAGCTGGGATATATTTAGAAATGTGTATGCATAATATATCAAGCAATTCTCTGTGCTATAACCTGTAAAGGTCACGTTACTACAACGGATCATTTTATCAATTTATATCAAATCTTACGGTTAATTGCAATTGCTGTGTTTCCAATCTAAATCCGGAGATTACTGTCAATGTCCTATTGTTTTTATACTACGTATTCATGCATTTGCGCTGAAAGACAATATTATGTTTAAGCAATACAATATCTATATTTAATTTGACATCGCACATGGCGACATGAGGTCGAGATGCACAGTATAGTTGTCACTGGAAATGTCAGTAGCAGGACACGTAAATAATAAAGTTTGACTCGCGGCGGAGAGCTGAATCTTGGGAGATTCCCATCTGATGAATACGGTATTCATTCGTAAAAAATTTTGATATATATTTTGGATAAGTTGTCTTCATGGAGAGGTTGTCACTCCCCTGAAGAGCCCTGAGTCTTGAATCACAGATCATTGGTTTAGGTCTATCCATCTATAACCTACGGAATGTCTACCTGACAATCAACCAGCAAAAGGAAACCCACAAGAACAGCCCTGACCACATTCACACCACCTACAGACTATTTTTCCACTGACATATCCCCCATGTCACCCGTTCCCCGTTCCCTAATCACCCCTGATCCTCACTTTTCAATTGTCCTTGGGAATTTTGCTGTTGTCGGTCCAAACGGGCGGTCGTCTGCTCCCTGAGCACTGAGCTTCCGAGCGAGAATGGATCGATGATCAATCGCCTTAGCTGTTTTTGGACTGGTTCCTCTGTATACGGCATTGAGTTTCCCCTGGGCAGGACCAGTCCGTTACCAGTCTTAGATGGTGGCCCTGCCAATTTCAGAATTGTCGTCTGCCCCTGGAATACCAGGTCGCTTCCTCTCCATACTGATCCTGCGCAGATAAGCTGCGATGATGTAGACTGGAATTAAGGTAGGATTTCACTGGCCATATATATAGACTATCGTTATGTATTCTAATTTGCACTTATTCGAAAACAATGGGTCGATTTTATGCAAGTATAATTAGATTCCGTCAATGTTTAAAATACCTCCTCCCGAGAGCTGGTATTCTGTTGCAGGTAGTGTGTTGTCTTTTACGGGGTGTAGTATGTGTCATAATGACCCATACCTCTCTGTCTCTCTGGTTCCTCTTTCCCCCATCTGTTTCTCTCTCTCTCTCTCTTTCTTTCTTTCTTTCTTTCTCTCTCTCTCTCTCGTTCTCTCTTCTCTCTCTCTCTCACTTTCTCTTTCTCGCTCCCCTCTCAATCTCATCCTCCCTCTCTATCTATCTATCTCTCTCGCCCTCTCTCTCTCTCTTTCTATCTCCCTCTAACCTTCTCTCGATCTATTTTTGCCATGATTGACTGTCAACGTGAATTTCAGGCTTATTATGTTGTTCATCATTGCGAAATCCCAATGTGTCAGTAAGACATAATGGTATGTCATGATGATAGTCTATTTCCGAACATTGAATGTGAACATGACCTCTGAAATGTTACGTAACATTGAGTATTTATCCACGCATACGAACTTAACTGGACGCTAATTTTGCTAAGAGTAAATTGTATTCGACTTTCGAAATCAAAAGTAATAGCGGTGGTAGTAGTAGTAGTAGTAGTAGTAGTAGTAGTAGTAGTAGTAGTAGTACTGAGTGAGTGATTATGGAGTTTAACGTCGCTGCGGGAATTTTTCACCCATTTGCGACGATTAAATATTTAACTATTGGGATTAAAAATGATTAAGCATGAAAAGAATGCCCAGCTAGTAGTAGTAGTAGTAGTAGTAGTAGTGGTAGTGTGAGTGGTAGTAGTAGTAGTAGTAGTAGTAGTAGTAGTAGTAGTAGTAGTAGTAGT
>JAUTBQ010085647.1:0-16420 GCA_032361185.1 Lepetodrilus ovalis
AGACGACTAGTCGACTACTAGTCGACTATACTAAACGACTAGTCGACTAGGAAAATCTGGTAGTCGTTTGAGCCTTAGTTTCTGTTGCTCAAAACCTAACCCAGTCAAATGGATCTTCTGGCTCCGAGATTATGAAACTTACTTGGATGTGGATTTCATGCTTGACTCAAAGGTTTGAACATGAAATCATACTCAGAAAGTTTCTTAGTTAATGTACAATATCGCGTTATATCTAGTTTCGAAAAATAGCTTTACTCCGAAAAAATCGCACTGCTCAAGTCCAAACGTGGTCACGTGTTATGGTATCATCCAGTCATCACGTGACCGGATTTTTCACCAGCCCTCGTACAGACGCGTTATGTATAGTGTGAGCTTCACACGTCCCTATAATTTGATAATTCAAGTTTTGACTAAACGCATTAGTAATTTCATGTAAGTAGGAAGCCAGTCCTAAATGTTTCCAAAACGTATTCATAACATACATCCTGGTTGGATGCTTATTAACCTACCGTATATGATTATCCGTTTTAGTTATACATGTAATTTAAACAAGCTGCACCTGTGCGTGAAAGCTTCTGGGTATATTACGTGACATGCCATTATATTAAATGCATCATTTGGATGCTGTTTATGTCCCTACACAGCAAGCTGAACATTTGCTACTCAATATCTTTTTACTCCCAGGTTGCAAATTTTATCTGGAGCTCTGATTTATTAAACATCATAATATAATCTTGATTATGCTGTAGGATATTTGATTAAAGTATTACAATAGAACAATAGAGAGTGTCATTCTCGTCTGGTATTATTTCCAGTGACGGCTGAAAGACAACTGGATCATGCATTTAGATCTTTGGCCAGTTTATGTCACCAGATATTAAATGAATCTCGGGCTATCTTGTATCTACTTATACTCCCTATATATAACAATATGTGTATATTTTTTGCAGGCAAGCAGATACCCTGAAAGTAACCTTATCAGGTCAGTATTTAAGCCTGGTCAATACGCTGCACATTGACAGACCGACAGATGTTAAATAAAAACTATTTCAAATTGTGTAAAGTTACAACTGGTTAGCATAGTAAACAATTATGCTACTGTCATTAGGCCATACATCTAAAGTGATCTCAGAGATGAATACCAAACTAATCATAGCTAAGATAGAAAACAAAACCAACTTTACAATGAGATTGAGTTCATCTCAATTACTTGAAATGATGTGTAAATACTTGAATACTGGGAAACTGAGTGTTTGACATGTTGGACTAACTTAGTTAAACATAGTCAGGGATCAAAACTAACTTTAAAACTTACTAGTCCTTATAGTTATACAAATAACAAAACATATACCTTTAGCATTGGGAGAAATAGCCCGGGCTAGCGGACTAGTGTTAATTTCGATCGCTGCATAGTAAATGTTTATCATGTTGGACTACCGGTAAGCATGAGTGTTTGTCACATTGGACTAATCATGGCGAGTGTTTGTCACATTGGACTATGGCGAGTGTTTGTCACGTTGGATTAATCATGGCGAGTGTTTGTCACGTTGGACTAATCATGGCAAGTGTTTGTCACGTTGGATTAATCATGGCGAGTGTTTGTCACGTTGGACTAATCATGGCGAGTGTTTGTCACGTTGGACTAATCATGGCAAGTGTTTGTCATGTTGGACTAATGGCGAGTGTTTGTCACATTGGACTAATCATGGCGAGTTTTTGTCACATTGGACTAATCATGGTGAGTGTTTGTCACATTGGACTAATCATGGCGAGTGTTTGTCACGTTGGACTAATCATGGTGAGTGTTTGTCACGTTGGACTAATCATGGCGAGTGTTTGTCACGTTGGACTAATCATGGCGAGTGTTTGTCATGTTGGACTAATCATGGCGAGTGCTTGTCACGTTGGACTAATCATGGCGAGTGTTTGTCACATTGGACTAATCATGGCGAGTGTTTGTGCAGAGTCGGGGAAGTCGGTGTCGGACCTGTGGGTGAGTCGGCAGCGTCTGGAGGACCTGTACAAGAAGCTGATCCTGTCCGACCTGGAGTACGCCCTGGACAAGAAGGTGGAGCAGGACCTGTGAGTAGCTACAACAGTGCCGTACAGCACTAACCAGTGCATCCTCACACACCAGGGGTACTTACTCCACTTAGGACCCGCCATGTACACCCTGGCACACATCTAGAGAGTAACTCGTGTAAACAGTCTATAGGAGCTATACAACAATGATAACATCTATTCCATTCAATAGATTTCATTGGTTGGCTTTGCACAAGTTTCCCACTAGATGTGTGCCAGGGTGTACAGCAATGGAAATGCCTTTAAAAGCAGAACAAGTACCCCTGTGATGCGAGGATGTAGCCAGTGTTACACATGGGATACCAGTGATCGAAACTTACTAGCCCAAATAGTCGTACAAATATAAAAAAAAATATATGAATTCTGCTGGTCCTTAGGATACCTTTAGCATTGGGAGAAATGGCCCAGGCTAGAAGGCGAGTGTTAATTTTGATTGCTGGGATACCCCTCTACTCTGCTATGTAGTACACTGTTTGTCATTACATGACTTTCTCAAGTGCAGGTTTCCTCCTGCCCTAAACTGTTTTATTGTGATGCTCTAATTTCAAACAAAAAATTCATCTTGAACATTTCTTTCCTCTGTAATGCACATCTTCATTACACACTGATCATTTTATACTTAGGTATATGACTAGAGTAAATTTAACAGTCTAATACTCATTGGAAACTTTTATTTCAGATGGAATCATGCCTTTAAGAATCAAATTAATATCCTACAGCAGCAAGCAAAAGATAAACAGGTTCAACAATTCATCAGTTACTTGAACATCTCAGTTTTACTTTGCTTCTTGTACTTTAACAGCTGTACTAAATGGATAATCAGTAGAAAAATACTCTTTCTATTTTTCATTCTCCAAGTCAAGGGGAGATAACCGCAGATGTATCTCACCCATAAATCCCTAAATTGAAAAGTTAGTTCTGAGGGTTTTTGATTTTTTAATTTTAATTTTTTAAAGTAAGCAACAGTCATTCCACTTATATAAACATTCAAGTTCAAATGTTAGAGATCCAATGTTATTGTTGATTGCTGATCATAAAGTGACTTGGTATCAATGTAAACGTTGAACTCTTTCAGAATGTTAAACGTGGTGAACATCAAGCCAGCCTCAATCTCTTTCTGGAAACAGCCAGTGGATTCTATCTGCAGGTTTGTTAAATATGAAAGTTTCAATTACAATGTGCATGATTGAAAGTATTTATATAAACATTTTTGCGATATATGTTACGTTTAATTATCAATGCAACACAGAATCAAAATTTGTGACGATTAACATTTTAAGATACAGTTAGTAAAAGATTAATGTTTCTAAGACATTATGAGCATGATTTCTAGTATTTTGAATTCCATATTTGTGATGTCTTTTAAATGAGAATACATGATGAGCATGATTTCAAGTATTTTGAATCACATATTTGTGATATGTGTAACTTTTAAATGTGAATGTGATACCAATTCCTACATTTTTAGCTTTTGCAACAAATTTGTACGACGTTCAAACTGGATCTGCCATTCAGAAGAAAGTCTGCAGCCTTCGGGGTGATGAAAGGTGAGTTGAATGTTTACTGGTGGGCTGACTACTGCAGCGTCGTAATACAAGTTTGTTCTGTTCTGTGTGTTGCCGCATATGGATGAAATATTTCTGCAGAGGTGCTAACCAACTTAACCCTCTCCTTGCTGGATTAGGCACAGACACTGCTCTCAATTGTTTAATTATTTGATATTTTAAAGACTCTATAAAATATATTTATTAGACTTGCCAAATATCAATAGGGCCTTTTGATTAAATATGCAATCTTTTCTCAACCAAGTTTTCATTGATTATGAATTGACTACTGTTATGATCTGGTTTCTCTTCTAATGATGTGTTTCCCATGCAACAGAGAAATGTCCATTGAAGAGCAGGTGCACTAATGCCAAGAAGAGCTCGTGTCTGTACGTGTGTCAACATTGTCTGGTACACTTAGGAGACATAGGTAAGACATGACATGGAATCAATCAGAGGTGACCTCTAGAACTCTGATGGTAGTTACACTAGGAGAGAGTAGGTAGATTACGTTTGTGAAAGTCGTAACCTATGGGTGAAATGTTTTCGCTAGAACGTAAGGCACCCATTGGACAACATTGAGAAAATTACAGAATATCCCAGCTTGTGGACAGTGTATAGTAGGAAGAACCCCGCAACACCTGTAGCACTGAGTGTTGCAGTAGACCTGCTGACACCAACTGGTACTAGTGACCGAAGGATGACAACTGCACTGCAACAGTGCGAACAGGATATTATGATCAGAAATGTAACTTCTATCAACGTCCATGCCAATCCCCATGGGTGGTTTAGAATTAAAAGTGGGGCAGGATGTAGCGCAGTGGTAGAACGTTGGACTTCGGAGCCAAAGGTACCGAGTTCAAATTCCGCCCCAGGGGGCAAGTAGAGTGGCAATACGGATATCATCCTTAGTCTGTCAGTACCAGCTGGTACTCATAGGTTTACTGCAACATTCAGCGCTACGGATGTTGTGGGTTTCCTCCTGCCCTAAATTGACAAGTTTTGATGTTGGTGAAAGATACTAGAAAGCGACACTAAACCCCATTATACGTATTTGTGTCTATGTCTATGTGTTTGTTCGCAGCACGTTATCGGCAACAAGTGGAGCAGGCACAGACGTACTACAGACATGCAGCATATCTCGTCCCTCAGAACGGTCAGTACATCAACACAGCCGTCAGTACATTCACACAGCCGTCAGTACATTCACATAGCCTTCAGTACATTCACACAGCCGTCAGTACATTCACACAGCCGTCAGTACATTCACACAGCCGTCAGTACATTCACACAGCCGTCAGTACATTCACACAACCGTCAGTACATTCACACAAGCCGTTTGTACATTCACACAGCCATCAGTACAAGTTTAAGAAATAATGTCTTGCAATATTGCATTGTGTGTTTCATTTTACATGTACCGGTAGGTATTGAATATTCTGAACATTGATCTTGAAGTCACGATGACTTTATAACAGGAGCAAAGCATTATATTAACCCACAGGTAGTACATGTACTAATCAACTGTACATTTATATTGCACCAAATCATGCTCAAAAACATACTTATGATAGCACTTCATTGACATTGTTACCACACACAGTACATTACCCTCCCCAGACATAATGCCAAGAACGAAAGATAATGTATCCATGTCATCCTCGCTCTTGGGTACGTGTACTAATAGCTATCGAAGCCAGGAAATTTCATTTTAATACCAAAGTTTCAAAATTTCAGGGCGCATACTCACTAAACCACACTAGATAACATGTAATAAAAAGTAGTCTTGTTTTTCTATAGGTACCAGGAAATTGCACTTTGTTGTGCCTCCATTTCTAAATTTTCAGGAGCATGCACCCAGACCTCACTAGATAAGGTGCTAAAATACAAAATATGTTATTTTTATTGTGTAGATTCCAGGACATTGCATTTCATTATGCTTATTCATATAATTTATTATTTAAAATTTTCTGAAACATGTCTTACACCCATCGGAACCAGAAAATAATTAATAATAATGAGAGGCCATCGTCATGCATTATTCATTCGCATCTGCCCCTGCCGACGTGACGTTTTTATTGTGATCCCCTCTGTTCATTAAATGCTGTATCACATACCTTTGACGCAAAGATTTTTAGACTCTAGATATTATTTAATACCTTATTATTAACAGCAAACTATAGATTTGTCCAGCAAATGTGTACTGGGTGGAATACCCACCCATATACATTACGCAAATCCGGCCCGTGTACTTTACTCCTCTTACCAATCTTGAAAGGTTGGCATCTCTGTATCAAATAGCTATGACTGAAAACTGCTCTCCAGTTAAATCATCGAAACTAGATTGTTGTTGTTCTGCCTAAGTCTATCAACTAGATATGGTTTCATGGTAATAGTCATTTAACTAAATTATCATACTTGGTCTGTCAGTACCAGCCGGTGCTTGCAGGTCTACTGCAACATTCAGCGCAATGGATGTTGCGGGTTTCCTCCTGCCCTAAACTGACAAGTTGTGATATTAGTGAAAGATTCTAGAAAGCGACTCTAAACCCCATTACAAAACCAAACAAAACAAAACCCATAAATTAAACCATTTACATTCAGAACTGATTTTTTTTCTCTCCAGAAATGTTTGGCCATAGCTCATACCGTGAGTTCCTGTATTTAGGTCCTGGGCTTAATTATGGAAAATGAGGGAACTCCCGGTAGCCACTACTGTGGAGTTTTGAACATAATACATAGCTCATAGAAAGTAATTCTTCAATGTTAGGTACCTATTTGGAGTTATCTCTATTGACAGGTCAACCATACAACCAGCTGGCTATTCTGGAGGTCGCTCGCGGCAACCGACTGTCCACCGTCTTCTACTACATCCGCAGTCTCGCAGTCCGACATCCCTTCCCCGTGGCAGCCACCAACCTGGAGAAGTTCTACATCAAACTAGCCAGGGACGTGTGAGTGATCTCACTTACCTCCCCTGTCTCACGTCTAACTGTAGACTGTATTTAAGAAATTATTATTATGCATGAATGATTGTTGTTTTGTTTGTTTATTTAGCATTTTAATTTTTTATATTTTTTATTACATGTACAGTGTCCCCTTGATATAGCGCTGAAGTTGGGGTCCATGATATACCCCCAGCTTTATAGTACCTGCCTTATACGATATTACAGGGAAATAACAGAAATAAAAATGGGATCCATGTCTTACCCCGCCTTATATCTGAATCCACTGTGTGTCAGACCGTGTTATATCAGGGGGTCATTGTATTATTATTACCAGCATTTCCCTGTATTTAGGGTATATTTACGGAAAATGCCACTTTTGAAATGGAATCTTTTAATCCGAAATTAAGCCCAGGGCAAAAACTTGGAAGTACATGTACCCGTTGTGTATATAATTTTTTTGTGGTTTTGATGTGAAACAATGACAAAATGTATAGTTTTGGCACTTGAAGCAACAACAATATATGAACAAAAGAAATCCATTAACCTTTGGATGCTAGATTAACAACGAAAACCCAAGAATGTTCTCAATAACTGAATGGCACCATTGGAAGAAACAGGAGAAACAGTTAGCTTCTTTACTCTAATATTAATCCAAATGTAAGCCCATGGGCCTAATATACAGAAAGAGCTTCCTTTATTAGGCACATGGGCCAAATTTCTGATGGGCTTACTATTTTTATTTATTTTTTTTTAATGGAAATAATGAAGTAAATAAAACTTAGTTATTCATATACATGTACTTTATTAAGGGAATGTACATTATTTTTTTTCCATTTGAAATCATTTTGTTATTTTGTTTGGCGAATAGATCTAGTAACTGGAGCTTAAAGATACTTTGTGTGATATTTTTGATAGATCTTAGTAAATGTCTGGGGTTTTCTCTGTCAGTTGTAGTGGAGATGTTCGTGGCAAGCTGTCTCTGAGTGAGGTTGTCAGCACGTTCCTACAGCTCATCGCTGCCATCCACCTTGCTTCGGGTAATAATAATTAATAATAAGCATATATATCACATAACATTGCGTTTGAGAGTGCAATAACACCCATTCAATAAATAATAAATATTTGCACTAATGCAATAACACAACTGGTTGCCTGTCGTAGATACAAATGATAGGATAGGTGAAAACTGGTTCCCTGTCGCAGATGCAAATGATTGTAGTCATGTGACCAACAACAATGTTGTCCATTGTGATCTCACAGACGTAACTTCACTACTTCAGACTTCTTCATGACTTCCTAAAAGAGGTTTTGCAATTGAAAATGGATATTACGGTCTTTTCTACAGTTATGTGATAAATAGAATTTATTAAACTCGTCAGTAAAACTAATATCAGTTTTACCAACTCGTTTAATAAATTCAGTATTAAATGACCACACATGGTAGATCCTCTATATATATAGCACTTCAGTTCATAGGGATAAAATGCTAACAAAATGTAGTTTTAGAAACATAATATGTAACAATTTTATCCAAAATATATTTTATTCTGGTAGTTGTGAGTTATCTCCCTTCCAAAGAACAACTTTAAAAAAAACCCACAATTTCACCAAGATGTTGCTGATAGTGGTGAGTTACCTCCCCTTCACAGTACAATGTTTACCGTTATTCCATGTGTTAGATGTCAACAAGGCACTGAGTCTACGAGAGCGCCTCCTCTCCAGTATGCCATCGCATGTGACATCACAGAGCATGACCGGAACCACGCTACTGCAGATGGTAGCCGTGACCATCTTCACGGAGAGCCACCTTCAGAAGAACATGGAAGGCGGTGACGGTTTGGACGATCTCGCGTATACCAGCGAGGAGGAGCAGTACCTGGACATTGTCCAAATCTTCATCTGTGAGCAGCTTTTACTGAACCTAGTTATGCTTGTGACCTAGCGACCTAGTGACCTCTATCTTTGGGTGACCTTGTGACCTTTCGTCGCAAATGGGTGAAAGATTCCCGCAGCGATGTTAAACTCCATAATCACTCACTTTGTGACCTTAGATATCCTTGTGTGACCATGTGACCCTGTTCTAATTCTTTGTGTGACCATAGACCCTGTTCTAATTCTTTGTGAGAGCTTGAGAAATCTACGTATCCATCCATGTAATCGGCTTGAGAATTTCTGTTTTCAAATATTCGTACTTTTTTGCTGCTCCAGTTTGCTATCGTGTGGGTGAGGAAATGATATCATTTTACAATAGGCATTGGTCTCTAACCCTCAAATACTGACCATACCTATATTAAAAAGTGTCTTATGGTCAGCATGGAGGGATTGAGGAATCTCGAATTACATCATTGTGTGAAAGTGTGATTGTACATCCCTCACATTAAGTTATTGTAGTTTGTAGCCTTAAGAACAACATTTTATATTTGTCATTAATAGCGATAATTCTCTTACTTATCTCTGTGATATTTTCAAAGGCTGTGATGTGATTATTACTAATGACCATATAATATTGATTCTCATGATCTGGTATGACTTACTGAGGACGTCCCTGGTGTTTTGTTGCAGTGCGCTTGCTAGACCTGCTGCTCCACGCCACGCCCAAACAGGAACTGAGAGCGCGGGAGTTCTTCACGCTGCCCTCCATCAAAGTGTTACTGGACTGGGTGCATCTCAATCCTAAAGTCCTCAACAAACCACAGATTGCGGAATCAACGTAGGTGCATTCCTGTTAAAGTATATTCCTACTGTGATGTTGAGTAAAGTAGTTTTAGGAAAAGGAAATTCATCTGATCATTCAGGTCGTGTTCCTTTCATTCTCCGGAAGATACGGGAGATAAATCTCCAGGATTTGTCCAATAACTCCCCAGGATTTGTCCAATAACTCCCGTGGAGAGAGGTGGTCCAGGCAGGAGAATAACATCATCCAACATGGCTGCCTCATTTGCAACTATGGGTCTTACGAACTTCTTAGCCGAAGAACGTGCATAGCATGTGCGATAGGTTTCCTTAAGATTATCGTACGCTCATAAGTACGTTTCGAGAATAGTGCCCCTGTTACATTTGCCATCAGCTAAGTCAAACCGGCGAACTGTAACAAAATGTTATGTTATTTTTGTTCATTCCGTAAACTATTAACAAGAGAGGATCTACCAAATATGGGCATTGTATGCGATGTCATGAATTCACCCTCACTTTTCCATTCCATTCACTCTCCCGGAGAATCCAAAAATGTTGCAACCTGTGGTTCAATATTTGGCTCAATGTTTTAGCTTGTGGCTCAATGTTTTTGCCTGTGGTTCAATATTTTGGCTTGTGGTTCAATGTTTCAGCCTGTGGTTCAATATTTCAGCCTGTGGTTCAATGTTACAGCCTGTGGTTCAGTATTTCAGACTGTGGTTCAATATTTCAGCTGGTGGTTCAATGTTTCAGCCGGTGGTTCAATGTTCCAGCCGGTGGTTCAAGGTTCAATGTATCAGCCTGTGGTTCAATGTTTCAGCCTGTGGTTTGGCCTGGTGAAGCTACTGAACAGCGTCCAGCTGGGAGTGGACAACGACTCTGTCCCCGACGTCTCCAAGTGTAAGTGCTCGACTCACTCCCCAGCAGCCGGGATATACAGAGCAGGCCGGCGCTTCACGAAAGGGTCGAACTGTAGTCAGGGCCTAAATCTGTCCTTGCTACATGTTCTTGCTGTAGCGGGAAACGACATTAACCATGATTACGGCCCTGACTACTAATACGATTTCTTGACGGGCTGGCCTGGGCTGAGTTCAGGCTGCACTACATTTCGTCGTCGCCTATGGGTGAGATATTCCCGCTGCGACGTAAAGCAATAATTCAATCAATCAATCACTACATTTCACTACATTGTCTTTTGTAGAAGAAACCCAAGGCCTGGCAGAAAATGGACTGCATTAATGTGCAAACCAATCTGCTGCGATTTTACTTTCAGATGCTTTCAGACGACCACTACATTTGTAGAAGAGTAGTGTTGTGTAGTGTATGAAAAGAAAATGTAAAGAAATATAGTGCATTCATGATAACAATTCTCATTAAGCTAAAGTATTGACTAATACTAGTTAGTAGGTACACTCTTTTTGCCATAATGACAAAACAGTTGAAGTTAGCCTCATTAGATCTTAGTTTTGGACAGCATTTGATATGAATTTGGACTTTAATTATTTGTATTCAAACCATGCAATGTCTGTACAATTTCTACAGGCTGCCCTAATTATTATTTTTAGCATATCAATTTTTAACACAACATGACTGCTATCCTACTGAAATTGTCATTAAAGGCATACTATCACAGATATTTATGGCCATTTTTTACTAGTACATTCACTTGACATACATATAATCATGTTTGTACTTCCAAAAACCTTTCTACAGCTGTACGGTAGACAAAATTCAATTTCAACAAACTATTTTGGATTTTGATGTTTATATAACAGCCTGAACAATCTTAGTTCTTTGTTCTTCTTTATATTAACGCAAGGGGACATAACTCTCAAATGGGTACAACGAAAGAACTACGATTGCTTCATATATCATGAATACATCAAAGACAAGATAATTATTAGTCAGGACAAATAATTCTTATAAAATATGAAATTTATTATAAATATCAAGTGTTGGGGACATAGTATACCAGTAAATAACAATTTCTGGGTGTGTAAATCAAACGTAAATAGTCAGATAGAAATTCATTTGGCCTTTACTATAGTCTAGGCCAATCAAGCGTGATAGTATGCCTTTAAAATGTTTATATTTTCAATTAATAATGTCCTACAAGAATGAAAGATTGTAATCAGCAAGCCTGGTATAAAAGTACATGTAATAATAGTAAACTGAATATGTATAAAGAATATAAATCATTGTTAAATATTAAATATTATTTGCTGGATTTAAATACAAGGG
This sequence comes from Lepetodrilus ovalis, assembly GCA_032361185.1. Taxonomy (NCBI): domain Eukaryota; kingdom Metazoa; phylum Mollusca; class Gastropoda; order Lepetellida; family Lepetodrilidae; genus Lepetodrilus; species Lepetodrilus ovalis. The sequence continues at coordinate 11,489 of JAUTBQ010085647.1, forward strand.
AATTTCGTAGACTACTGTTAAATTCTTATTAAGTACAGGGGAACTTCCATTACGCATAAATACTGGTCGGTGGGTAGGGCTACCAAGGAATGAAATAAATTGTCGATTTTGTAACCTTCATATGATTGAAGATGAATACCATTTTTTATTTCCTATATCTGTATATGCCAACTATACACCGATTTAAGAATGAAATATATGTAATATGTCAATGTAATTTCTATGCAAACCTTTTACCAATTGTTTTAAACCCAAAATATTCTAAATCTTATTAATGTATGCAAGTTCGTAAAATGCGCTATTAAGGTTAGAAAAAGATTGTATGTAATTTCCGCATTTATGTAAACTACAACTGTACATGGGCCCCGAGGCATACATATACGAATAGACTACTGTTACAGTTGTAAAGTTGTAATTATAACGTATGAAATTAGGTCATACGCTGAGTGCAATATTTCAATGACAAATGATACATTTATAGGGAACGAATCATTCCATTTAGAAACATTAGAGCAATTTTCACGATACTGAGAGAGAGAGAGAGAGAGAGAGAGAGAGAGAGAGAGAGAGAGAGAGAGAGAGAGAGACAGAGAGAGAGAGAGAGAGAGAGAGAGAGAGAGAGAGAGAGAGAGAGTCATATGTACTTAACATTCAGACATCGTCAACAATATAATGGCACTCATCACATATCGATTCAACACGTATTTTATTCCCCCTACTTTTTTTTCTTCTTTTCGGCAGATAAAGATTAATGGTATAGGCCAGAGAACAGACATATTAAAATGGTTTATCAAGGAATAATCACACAGTGCCAAGAGCAGTTCGCTTTGTCTGAGCCGTTAGACAACCTCAAACGTCATTAATCTTAATTGACGGCCATGGTCGAGGGCTACGAGTGTTTTCTATTAGATATCAAAGCATATAAATAATACAGCTGCCTGCAGTTGCCGAACATAAACCAGACCTACAGGTAGCATATAATGGTATAAAATAAACATAATACTGTCATTCTGATATCCATAAACTTGTTTTTGCAGGTCGATGGTCAAATACCGCAATCCATGTCAAAGACGCTAGAAGCAAGTTCCTTTGATTTTCTAAGATTTATTTTGAGGAAATTGACACTTCAAAAACGTAAAATGGAAAAAGAAAAGAAAACGTCTGTAAATGGAAAAGAAATTGCCTACATCGTTTTTGGTATAGGGTAATCGTTGTATCAGATACGATACACAGGTAAACATATTTTACATAATACAAGGTAGTATACATCAAGGTATAGTTTCAAGGTAGTATATATCAGCAAGAGCTAGTACAAAATCTAATCAATTCATGGATCCCCATTGGCACAGTCATCGTTTCTGACATTTGGAATAATAATAATGAATATTTATTTCAGAAATGCTTGACATTAAAGTCCCGATCATAATACAACTTCAAAGAAATACTAGTATTACTAGTAATAATTATTTTGTCTAGCAATATTAACAATATTTGAGATATGAGTACTGGTATATACAACCATGATTTGTTTATTGAAATAATGTTGGCATAATGGAAACAAATGCTAAGAAGGAATGTAAATGTATACTGTATGGCATTTGGAAGGCTACCATAACATCATTATAAATTGATCAACACACTCGTCATACCAATCATCATATTTCGAATTGATCAGTACAGGCCTACCAAAGAAAACAGACGGCAGAAACGTAAACCATGAATATGAAACCAGTGTTCATGGAAGGCGACGAATTCTATATGTTACATCTGAATCATTCCTCACACTTCAGCAACATAAAACATGCCCACCGCAACATATGTTGTATTTTATTGTTGCGTTAGGCATATTTAATGTTGCTGAAGTTCGAGGAACGATGCAGATTTAACATCTTCGGTCGCTCAATCATGTAGAATACGTCGCCTTCCATGTAGACTGGTTTCGTGTTCATGGTTTATGTTTCTGCCGTCTGTTTTCTTCGGGAGGCCTGCATTAGAGGCCTTTAGTTTCCCTGTTTTTTAACTTCAAACATAAAAATTCCTTCGCATTACGTCACATTATGTTGATGATCTAGTAATAGTATTCACGTGAGCGTTCTAACTTCCACTTCCACTTGGACATGCCGGTTGAATATCACGTAATCGACAACATTATTAACGTCATACGTAGGAATTCTCTAATGATTAATCGAATCATATGATTGGTGTAACACCTGATCGATAATGACGCTACCTTTCCAGCTGCCATATTTAATTTGTGGAATCTAAATGTCTCTAACCTTTATATAGTTTCGATCTCTTGCCATCTTTAGATTTCTCTCCTTTTTCTTCACGACCTATATTTATCTTTAACATTCCGATCGATCCCTCTCGTATAATATTATTTGCGCAATCCCCCGTCTAATACTTAATAACAAACTTCTAATTAGTAATCTAGTGAATTGCTCCTACTCTAGACCGGACTTTGCCCATCCATTCTACGTGAAGTCCGTGATGAAAGCCACGAGTTGGTCCCAGACCCACATCCATGTCAGAAGCAGCCAAACGTCAAAATCTAGTACTGATTTAATTTAGCAAATGGTGTTTGAGGTTTAGAAATCCAACCTACCTCCAGCCGGAGATCAAGAGGCGCATTGATAGAACCAATTCCACAATCTTTGTTCACTGCAAATTAGATTGGTTTAGAGTGATAAATTCTCCCTCTTGACCGTGTCGTAGCTTCCTGATGCTGGGTGGGAGAGCGTGGGAGCCATGAAACGAAGCTGATATAAGCTGGAAATGCACTAACGTCAACGCATAGCGTCGTGTACGTCGGTGTTGGTGGTCCGTGAAACGAATGTGGGTGAAGATTTAAATGCTGCTGATATTAATGTCAATGTAGGTGTCTTGGTAGAGGAGTGTGATTGTTACCATGATGAAATACAGGCAACATTACAAGATTGTAAAGATTTAGCTTAAATATCATGTAAACATACTAATACGTCTTGTACGAGACGCCAACTGGAACTGGAGTGTGTGTGTGTGTGTGTGTGTGTGTGTGTGTGTGTGTGTGTGTGTGTGTGTGTAGTATCATGTCAAAGTATGTCTATTAGATACATCTAATAGCCATTAAGCAATTTTGAGAATTAAATAATGTGAGATTCAAACTATGAATATTAAAAGTTGATATACTAGTACTGGGACATTTCATGGATTGATATTACTTACATGTTCATAATGAGGTATACACATACGATATAAGTACATTATACAAATAATTAAGGATTGACTGTCATTTTCTGTTTACGTTCATCGAGATATGGACAGATGTGCAAACTGTATGAAACCGATGAACGTTAACAAATATTACAGTCAATGCTTATAAATCAATTGCATAACAAATCGGTGGAGATTACATTAATTAATTTTAAGAACGTTCTTAGTTAACTTCGAAGCGCAGCGCAATAATATATTCTCAAACTAAAAGACATTAACATTTGATAAACAAAACACCATTTCAACCTATTCCGTCAAAATAACTGATCATACTAAAAACGATTTCACATATGCGTTTATTTTTTGCGAGAGTATATCTCCAACTGACATTTAGTGGAAGTTTCCTGCGAACATTTTGTTCATCGAAGTATGAACGCAATGCTTTTGTGTGACGTGGACCGGTCAGATTGTCGGATTGACAATAGGTTTATTTATTTGACATTCAATATTCTGAAGGATAAACTTTGATACATGCGAGAGCGGTCCAAAAGTCACAGGCAACTGCAATGGCGCTACACCGTCGCAAGACAACGACATATCTCCGTCTGAGTAAAAGGGTGATCATTAAATACGAATTACTTATGTATAAGCAATGTGGCCAATATTGTTAAGCCATTCAAGTTATAGTTCAAGTGCGTACTATAGATGTAAATAATACCCAGATATACTACGAAATGTATACTAGTAATTGTAATTTGTTTACACTTACAGCCATTTAGTACGATATGCATGCTTTAGGCTATATATTATGCTTCGATATGACGACACCTTTCTAAGCTGTATAATGTATGACTAGAAACAAAGCAAAATGTAAAAATAATATGTAATTTACTTTAAAAGGCATATAAACACGGTTTGTTAACATGGTTCATGGTCAAACGTATTTTACCTGCAAGTATGTACATTTGATTTGTCTAGACAAATATATTAGGAAACCGGCTACATTTTCCGCATATATAGTCACTGGTTTTGAATATTTTCATTTTTATTTTTGTATTAATGTTATTTTTAACTATACAATTATTTTAGTGTATTCTGCTCTTATGAAGTTAGTACGGACAAGTACTCGGCGAAACAGTATTATTAACGCCTTTCTTTAAGGTACAATTGTCATATAATTTAGTGCCTGTTTTCTTTCAGTATCCAGTAGTGAGTATCTATAAAGAACGGTAGTTTCTCCTAGTTGTTAATCAGAAGACATACAATGTCCACGTGGAGTCGCTCGGCACTATGACAACTGTCAATCCTGGGAATTTTACGTCTGAATTAATTCAGCTTCTCTAGATAAATGTATTAATCATGGGCCCGATGGATCCAACTTAGATGGGCAATAATGGTGTGTCTGCGACAGTTGACTGAGTCTGGAGGATGTGTAGACTTCTTTAATTTCTGCAGCTATATCATTAAATAGGAAGTAAACTATTGCGTTATTTCCTTTTGGTGAATTCGTGTATGCCCTAGAAACATGTTACTGACTAAGTACTATTATATATTTCCTCCTCCTAATAGATGTGTATGAAACGCTTCTAAAGATCGATACACAACCAAATTTAATATTCACAAGTGTGTGTGTGTGTGTGTCTGTGTGTGTGTGTGTGTGTGTGTGTGTTTGTGTGTGTGTGTGTGTGTGTGTGTTTGTGTGTGTGTGTGCGTGTGTGTGCGTGTGTGTGTGTTTATGTG
>JAUTBQ010085758.1:0-16420 GCA_032361185.1 Lepetodrilus ovalis
GAGGAAACCTGCAACATCCGTAGCGCTGAATGTTGCAGTAAACCTGCGAGCACCGGCTGGTACTGACAGACCAAGGACCATATCCAACACAACTAGCTGGGAAGTAATACCACTTTTAGCAAAAAACAACAACATTGTTACAATTCTTATTATTGTTATTTGACATTCAAACTAAATTTCTCAAAGAGTTTAATTGTAATTGTGATTTGTGTAATATTGAAAACAGATTTGTGTATTTTAGTCTCACATGCTGTGGGTCATTATCGAGGCATCAGCACCTGAAAGTCATCTGATCTTTCCAAAGTACATTCAGACAGCCCCTTAGTTTCTGAACAAGAGGTCGTTGCTCAGAACATTGTAGCCTTCAATTGTGGTAAGTCAAACATTTCAGAACCAGCTACATGTGTTAAGTCTGGTTGTATGAACCACACTTATCACTACAATAGTTTTTCGCTAACCATATTCTAAAGCATTGCACCAATAAAAATGTTTTATGCAACCAGACTTACACTTGTAGCCGTTTCTGAAAATTTGACTTACGACAATTGTAGGCTACAATGTTCTGAGCAACGGGGCCCAGATTGTTGGCCATTACGTAAACTTTAAGCGAAAAATGTTCAACTTTCTCCCTTCTGGATTAGGCAGTCACTGCTCTCTAGGGCTGGAGAAAGTTAAGTCAGCACTGATAATCGATCAGTACTTAAAGTCTACCATACTTGGATATTTTGTGAAAAGTCTACATGCAATAGCCATAAGCTGTACTTAAATTTGAAGCAACAAAAAAAAGCAACAAATCTTCACAACGACAAACCTATCAAGTGCATATAGATTTGCAGTCTCCATCTCTCGACATCCCGTTGTCCGAGGAAGGCTGATGATCAGTCTGATGACCACACCAGAGAGTATCCAGTGCCGCGTTGCCTTGATGCCACGACATGCGTCAGTCCATTAGGCCCTGGCCGTGACACCATCTGCTGACAGCCTAGGGCAATGTCACAGCTAATGGCACTGCAGTAATGTGGGAATGTCACACCTAACAGCACTGCAAGAATATGGCAATATCACAACTAATGGCACTGCAGGAATATGGCAATATCACAACTAATGGCACTGCAGGAATATGGCAATATTACAGCAAATGGCACTGCAGGAATATGGCAATATTACAGCTAATGGCACTGCAGGAATATGGCGATGTCACAGCTAATGGCACTACAGGAATTTGGTAATGTCACAGCTAATGGCACTGCAGGAATATGGCGATGTCACAGCTAATGGCACTGCAGGAATATGGCAATGTCACAGCTAATGGCACTGCAGGAATATGGCAATGCCACAGCTAATGGCACTGCATGAATATGGTAATGTCACAGCTAATGGCACTGCATGATAATGGGAATGTCACACCTAATGGTACTGCATGAATACATGGCAATGTCACAACTAATGGCACTGCAGGAATATGGCAATATTACAGCTAAAGGCACTACAGGAATATGGCAACTATTTATCTATGCATAATGGATGGACTGTCTACAAGTGAACACAAGGAATACATTTATCTGTAACGGATTGTATGGTTTTGAAATTAGTACCGTGATTGCTGGGGAAACATACTGGTGGTGAAATACGGAAATGAAGGAGATGGGTTATACTCTACCACAGGAAACGACGGCTCTCAACGCAGAATGATTTATTGCATAATGCAGAACTGACAGATAAATTAGCCCACAAAGGTGGCACACTCTGCGAGAATGGCATACCAATCATGGTATTATACCAACACGGATCTGTAACCCCATTATTGTACAATACTACAACCAGTCTGTGGTACGGTGTTGGAAGTATGCGAGTCGGGGGTCCAACAGGGTTGGCACATCTAGTGGAAAGTCTAGGACATTCATCACTGTCAGAGGTGTAAATCGACTCAATAACTGGATTTAACCTTCAGTAGATTGATCAATTTATCACAAGGACAATTTCTCCATTCCTACATGGTTTGAAGTCAGTCCCACGTGATTATTTGAAAAAGTATTCACGACTACGACATTACGATTCATGGAAGCAAATTTATTAATATAAATTGCACATTGCATCTTGGACAGTTTGAGAAGATAAAAGTAGCTCTGACAACCTGGATTGAAAGGTTGACGACACATTTGGAAGACACCTTTGCCAAATGACGACAACAACGACAACAATAAGGCTGTTGACAATACTGAGCATGGTAAGACATTGACAACAGGGATCGATCTTAACACTAGCCCACTAGCTCGAACCCTTTCTTAACACTAGCCCACTAGCTCACAATGCTAAAGATATCCTAATGACTAGTAGAAATTCAAGATTTGGTAACAAATTTGGTATTTGAATTATTATTTGGGCTAGTAGTATTGAAAGGCAAAGAAGTTCTATCCTCTTCCCAGAGTTTCTTCCTCGGCAGACTTGTATACATACACTACATTCTTATTCCGGCATAAAGAGACCATTACCAAGCCCACTGTTATTCCATGCAAATGCCCAGTACAAAATGTGACTTAGTTGGACGCAGGCAGTGTAGACCAGGCTGCTATTACCATACAACCTTCTAAACAGCTTTTAGTGTCGGGAGTGCAAGTCTCCAGCAAAAATCAATACTCTCACCAAAGTGGAATGATCGGCATACACAGAGAGACACATTGTGACATCCAGCACAACGGATAGGATCGGGGAATATGTAGGACAGAGTTTGCTTTTTTTTTTCCTTCTCATCATCACCAAAGAGCCAACGGAGACAAAATATGGAATTGGAGAAGTGAAACGTAAAGCGTAAGGTTGTCATACATTCAGATTATACTTTTACGCTCAAGGATTAATGGGTTTTTGTTTGATTTCTCCGAGGACCGATATGTTTCCAAGGACAATCAGCAATGAAATTGTGTGTTCTGTTTACTAATCCATCTTAAAGATGTTGACATTTTTGTTTCGATTTTAAATATTAAAATGTTTACAAAGTGTTTTCAAAATCAAAACAAGAAACTATCTGAAGTCTTTGATGGGGATTATTTATCAATAAATGAAATATGTCAATGGACACATTTGTGTACATGAGTTTAATCAATGATGAAAATTTCAAAATAAGATTAGCCTTAAGATTAACCTCTTCCAGAAAGTTGCCAGCTTATCAGCGATAAATCTGGCAGTGGCTGGAGTCATTAATTGGTGGCGATTATACTGAAGGTCACTCTCCAGAGAAGTGGCAGCGATGTCGATGTCGTATGTCTTTTACAAATGTGAGAAAAGTGCTGTCGAGTCTCTGACAAAACAAGGTTAGCCGACCTGCAAGTAGGTGGTAATGGCTGTTCCCAGTGACATGGGGATACTTAACAATATTATCTACAGACCGCTACACCTTCAAAGCTTTTCATTATCACGGTCGTACGGTACACCATGGTAAACATAAGCATAGCAGGATGGTCCGTGTGACTTTGCAAGGAACTACGCCTCAGTACAGTGCTGTGGTACATCTTTTGTTGTTGACTTTATTGACACTCCCTATGTCGCCAGTATATTATGCTGCTTTCTACAGCATTAAGCTTTCGCAATTTCAAGCTATGTTGTTGTGTACCAATACCAAAGAATGTCAGTATTTTGCAATGTTCTCAAACGGCCATTAATCTTGTGGCGACTTAGGGTCCGCTTGATGTAATATCCTGAAAACGTTTACTACCCACCTGGTCTCTCATTAATGAAATGGCATAACTAAGGTAACCTCACCTCCAACCTTAGCAATGGTATATTCTATGGAAAAGGTTGCAGTTATGCCAACTTAGAGTTACACCGTTTGTTGTTGCTTTTTTTTTGCTTTGAGGTTAAAGCGCCACTTTCAAGATTATTTCACTTACATCATGGCTTTGTCAGTTTATGGCAGGAGGTAACCCGCAACATTTCTAGCACTGCAAGTTACAGTAAACATGCAAGCACTGGCTGGTACTGACGGACCGAGGAACACCATAATTATACAGGAGAGAACCGCATAGCACTTATCTTCAAAGTTGACATCCAAATGGTTATTAATACAACTTACAAAATAAAGAATTTTTATGATTTTTTTTGTTTGTAAAGTCTTCTGGAATTCGTGGAGGGAGTGATATGTTGCTGTAGCAGGAACATGAATCCTGGAAATTTCAAATATAAGAAGCAAAGACAAATTCCAAATATTTGTAATAAAAATAGGCACATCTTATGGCACAATGACAGTTCAGGTAAATTCCATATTTCTATTTGAGGCACAAATTCAAATTCATGTATGTAAATAAAACTGCATTATTTTAAATGTTAGCTAAATTTCAAATGGTTCATTAAGCAAAATCTGGAATGGATGTACCATGCTCCTAGACAATTGCAATGACCTTCAATGAAGGTCAGTTTCTTCTTTACTCAACAAGTTGGACTCATCCTTTTGATGCCATCCAATAAGACCCTCTCCAAAAATCTAACTGTCAGTTGTCAACAGACCATGCCATATGACTAACAACTGTTCTGGTAAACATTTTATGATGGATTTACATTCCCTGTTGAAAAGATACAAAAAATAATTACTGGATGCATTTCATAAATTGCATGTTCTTGTTGAAAAGCGAAATAAAAACACAAAATAATTGGGATACATGTACTTTAATAATATCAAATTCTTGTTCTAAAACTAAAAAGAGATATATTTTAATTAAAACAAAATGAAGAAATAATGTTTAAAAAACTATTTGGTATCCAGGTGGTATTGTGCTATATATGAAATAAATCGATCCTGCAGAATCCGAGATGTGTGGGGGTGCTACTATACTACTCCCGGGGAAGATAATTACTCATAATCTCTTCTCTAGATAGCTCCACCTGTCCTCTCAGCCCCGAATCAATGCGACATCACTAGGTTTGTGGCCACACCTTCCCCTAATCCCTATTGTACTCGGTTCAATAAACATTCACGATGCTTGTACGCATTACTCATCCTATATAATTACTGGTCAACCTATCGCCACATAATGTAATTATATCTCCTTCCATCAACCAATACATCATTGACATTTTGGCTTGCTTATTTTGGCATGTATATCATATGTAAAAAAATATAATAGTGTCCCCTCAATATAGCGCTGAAGTTGGGGCCCATGACATACTACCTCCCCGCCGTATATAGTACCAGCCTTATACGACAGTGCAGGTAAATAAAAGAAATAGAAATGGGATCCACGTCTGACCCCGCCTTATATCCGAATCTGCTGTGGATCGAATCGTGTTATATCAAGGGGACACTGTAATTAATATTTATCTGCCTGAATACTGTAATATTTGTCATTTTATGCAAATAGAGGCATTAAACGCATACAATCAAAGTTTGTTGACGTATTTCATGGCCAAACATTTACAAGAAAGTACATGTATGTACATTTGATTTGTTAGCACAAGTCTTTTGGGTACATTTTATACATGTCCAACTGGTTTTCAATATTTTCATATTTTATATATATTTTGTCTCATCACAATATATGGTATATTTTGTCTCTTCACAAAATATAGATAACAGACATCGACTTATGTTCTAGGCATTAGCAATTACTTCATAAAAACCACAAAAATATGTTACCAGAATACAAGAACATACTCAGGGTAACTCATCAACATACCCCAAATTACCCCTGTAGAATATTCTGCACTTTACCCAGCATATAGTTTATTCAACATGTTCCACTCCATATTCCACATTCAACCCAGGACATATTCCACATTCAACCCTGAACATATTCCACATTCAACCCAGGACATATCCCACATTCAACCCTCAACATATTCCACATTCAACTCAGGACATATCCCACATTCAACCAAGGACATATCTCACATTCAACCGAGGACATATTCCACATTCAATCCAGGACATATTACACTATTATTAAACCCTATGACATTCCATACTTAATCCTATGTCAAATTCAATATTCAACTCTGTGACATATCTCCCAAGCTGATACTGATTATGCTGTGAACAATGCTAAAATATAACCATATGCCATTGATCATCAAAGAACAGCATTATCGGTCAACACATTACCTTTTTGAGGAAAAGAAATTCACACATTAGAAAATTCTGAAATTGTTGTTAGAAGTTTGAATACAATTCAGAACTGAAATCAGAAATATCTTCAATATCAAGGGTTTCAAGAACAATCTTAAATACATTCTATCAGCAGCATCACCCATGGCAACTGGAAATGCTTGTTCAATATACAGGTTAAATATTCAAAATCTGGAAAGAATATTCATGAACATCAAGCAAATATCATATTTACTTGTTTGAATTTGACATGGAATGTTATGAAAACCTTAGGCCCATAGCATTGAACACGGTCTGGATCAGGTTTAGCTCCAAAATGCGAGTTTAACTTTAAACGGTATTATGGAAAGCAGTTTACTGGAGACCTGGTCTGGACCTGGTTTTGGTATGCCTACTTTCTATAATATAGTTCTTGCTAAATATACACCAGTCTGGATTTCCGCAAACCAAAACCAACCTGAATACAGGTCTACACTAAACCTCGTTCAATAATATGGACCTTAATGTTTTCAAATTATGTTTTAATACCAGAAACACTCAACATGTTTTTGTGAAAGAGATGTTTTTCTTTCTCGTCTACTTTAGTAAGCAATCAGTTAGAAATATCACAACATATCACCTTGTCATGATGTCAACATACTTGCCATATAGTACTTACATAAGACGGTTAGTTCTAATTATCAAGCCACATTGTATTTGACACTGTATATATATTGTGCTATTATTGAATGACAGTATCACAAAAACATTGACTGACAGTTTCACACAAATTTATGTTAAAGATCCTTGGAAAAGCAACTAAGACATATCAATATGATGCTCATAAACTCACTAACATAATAATAACATTTATTTTATTGAATACTTATGTTTGATTTGTCTACCCAAAAGTTATTTACTGATGCACTTTTCCCCCAATATTCGATAGTTATCACAATTTCATATTTTATATGAATTAAATTTATGAAATATTAATTATCTGTCTTGGATGCTGATGTATGAAGGAATGTAATTGTGTCATTTTATATTTTAGTTGTGCCACTTTGACTTATGTCCCCTTGCATTAATATAATTAAATAAAATAATAATACGACCACATTCAGGTTGACAACTGCTAGTTTGTATATTCAATTCAGACTGTTGTGGGGTTGTATTGGAAGTTTGTCTACTATACAGCTGTGGAAATATCTGTGAAACATCTACAACCATAAATATCTGATATTATGCCATTAATATCAATATTCTGCTTCATCAGCAACAGCAGTTTGCATAAATACTGGTATGCATTATTATTAATCAGTAATTGACTGGATTATCTGACAGTAAACTGAAACGCTGGTATACATGAACATAATGAAGGAACATTAATACAGTATCTAATGCCAGTTTAATTGTATTCCGTAAATTGAACTGGAAAAATACATTAGTGTAACAAATATTCTACATCATAACATGGTGGCCCCGATAGACCATAACAAATGTCCACTGTTAAAATTAAGGTCTTTGTAGAAAATAACAATGTCAAATCCTGCATTTTCAGCCAGTGAAAATGCATGTGGTTGTCTCGTTCAAATTTAAGACTTTTAAAGGATCCGAGGAAGCCCTCTCGCAATCTGATAAGTAAGACGGGTTTCCGTATATATTAATATATGCTGTAGTCGATAGGATATAACTACAGCAGCCCTGTTCAATCAGATTCGATAACCTCCAACTAAGTAACATTTAAAAAGAAGTATACATTGACATATGTTTACTGAGCGTCGCAATTTTGGCATCAGCGTAGCAAAACTAAAACCAGCATAGCAAATTACGCCCAAAACTTAGCAGTTGGCAGGTCTGTCACATATGAACGTGACAATTTTCCTTTCAGTTAACCAATTTCAATACATGTTTGTGAATGAAACATCGTGACAGACACATCACAACCTTGCAGTGTGATGTACCAATTGATTCAGCATATCCAGGATCGCTGGCGATAATTTGGAGCCAACATAGCTGCTAACAGCAAATTACTACAACTATTTTTGGAACTGGTGGTGTCGGTCAAGCCACATAGTGTGGTAAGATGCAATGATTACGGAGGCATATGTATCCAAACCCTAATCATTATTTTCTTTCCACATACGTCGTGTTGTAATTGGTCAGGTTGGTTGTTATTAGACAGATCGGAGACCAAATCGAGTCTTTTTGATAACCACAGCCAATTTACATGCAAGTATATACATAAAGCAGCCTTGAGTAAGTGGCAATAACTTGAGCAAACAAACATAGACGCTATTCGTGTTCAACATGGATTTGGAAATAAATGTCAACACTATATAATCTATACAAAGTATCCGCTGGCACACTGTATATAACTCTGATCAATAGTCACAATTTTCCAGATGTCGACATACTAACTCTAGCGGGCGAACATCGTGTCGCACTGAGAGATCAACTGCAAACATCCAAGCTGGTGTCATTTTGTAAATTACTGAATTGTGATCAATTAGAATGCATCATTGTCCAATAAAGAAGAAGCCTTTTCCCGTTTGGATCCATTCGAGTTAATTGGACGATTTGAACAATTACAGCCTGTGCCATCCTGTAGCTAACAGTTTAACTCTAATTTAATGTTAAACGTAGTAGTTGTGTAGCCTTTGGGTAAGGTTTGGAGTTAATGTTACCTTAAGAGTTACATTGTTTCAGACAGGAGCACCCAGGACACAGTTGCAGGACACTATTGTAGGCTATTCTATAAGTTGTAGGGACTTGCAACTGTCGTTACAGGAGTTGTAGCGGTGTCTATATTCTAGAGCTTCGAGGGGACACTGTATTAACAAAATCATGATAGGTTCGATGATGATGATGTAGAAATTGTGTAGAAATGTTTCTCAAGACAGTCGATATATATTCTCAGGGATAGGAAAACACTGAAACTTTCTGTTTTAATCATCTTCATAGTATTCATGAAGAACACTTTCATGGCCAAATATTAAGAAATACAATTCAGTATCACGTAGTTGTGGAATATTTTGGAAAATTCTCAGCTCAAGTATATGATATTCATACTTTTGTTGATACTTTTTTTTGTATTCATATCATATTAATACTGTTAGTGTTGGCATAATAAGAGACTCGAATAAGCGAGGATTTCACTCGCGAAACCTTGTACAGTGTTCCCTCAATATAACGCTGAATTTGTGGTACATGACATACCCGCCTTATAGTACCCGCCTTATACGATAGTACAGGTAAATAACAAAAATAAAAAGGGATCCACATCTGACCCCGTCTTATATCCGAATCCGTTGTGTATCGAACAGTGTTATATCAAGGGGACACTGTATTTTGAATCCTGGTTTAGACTTGAGCTGCTTTCAATATACTTTCACTTATATCACGGCTTGTCAGTTTAGAGTAGGAGGAAACCCGCTACATCTGTAGCGTTAACAGTTGCAGTAAACCTGGTTCCGCATCAGCGGGTACTGACAGACCAAGGATGACGACTACATTGCCAAGGTAGAGAGCAATGTTAACATCGCATCAGAAAGTTAACTTTCGCGAACATTGAAGCCAGGCTCTTGGGACGGGATTTGAACCACACTCAAAACTCCAATGTTCAATCACTGCACTACCACCTGTATCAGGCCTTGTCATTACATAGCAATACAGTGTCCCCTCGATAGTTGGGATCCGCCTTATACGATATTACAGGGAAATAACGAAAATAATAATGGGATCCACGTCTGACCCCCGCGTTATATCCTAATCCGCAGTGCATCGGACCATGTTATATCGAGGGGGCACTGTATGTACACACTGTGACATCCATAGCAATCGGCTGAGTAGACCTAGCGAAACTGCGGTGCCGCATACTTTCAATTGAATTAAGTCTATTCACATCCCACACTTAATTTACATTGGGTGCCATAAAGAGAATATTATACAATAAAGCTGTGCTAAATATAGACCCAATATTTTTGTTATTTGATTATATTTTCAATGACATCTTTGTGACCAATGTATCCTTTTATGTTTCTTAGCTATTAAATATTGAAAAGTGTCAAACTTTCAATTGAACAATAAATGGCAATACAGCGCCCCTGCCGATATAACACAGTCTGATACATGGCGGATTCAGATATAAGGAGGGGGTCAGACGTGAATCCCATTTTTCGTTATTTCCCTGCAATATTGTATAAGGTGGATACTATAATGCAGGGGTATGTCATGGACCCAACTTCAGCATTATATCGAGGGAACACTGTACATGTATAGTATATTACTGTGAACAATTTTCTCTACTCGTTGCTTTTCAACACTAGGACAGAGATTACAAACCATTTTGAGGACGATTTCATGATAAAGCTCAAATTGTATATGGTGATTTGTGAAGAAAACTTTGAGTTGAGTGTGAAATCGTACAAAAAAAGGATTTGTATTCTTGGGGCCTGATATACTTTCTCAAATTGAATTGATTTAATTATTGTTTTTCCTGTGTTGTATTACTCATGTACATGAAATAATAAATCACATTCAATACTCAATATTCTTGAGACACATTATATTTGACAATTATATATTTGTGGCAGCGCTATAACAAATGCTACATAGCATTCGATTCTTTCAAATAAAAATCATCTTTGTTTGCTATAACCTAAATTCTGAGTGAATTAGAGTGATAAATTTTAAATAAACTAGAATGCTGCAGAACAGGCACATTGTGACAGCGAACAACCACGTTGCATCTGTAGTGACCCAACAGGACGTGCATCAATAGTTATATGTATACTATTTCAATTAAGTGACATCTGTAGTTCAGATTGCTGTCTGAACATCAAAGCAGCTTATTACATGCTGATACAAATGTTCAATAACAACCAGAACAAGCCAATTGGTTTGCAGGTAAATAATTCTCACGTGATCAGCTGATTAATAACCAGGATAACCTTTACTCAGTACAACGGAATATTGCATAACATATGGATTATGGACTACACAAATAACACGTCAATCTAAAAATATATTTTCTGTGCGATTTTCCAGCATTGTATTGGCAATATGTACCAACTACATGTATTAACAAAATCATGATAGGTTCGATGATGATGTAGAAATTGGGTAGAAATGTTTCTCAAGACAGTCAATACATATTCTCAAGGATAGGAGAACACTGCAACTTTCTGTTTTAATCATCTTCATAGTATTCATGAAGAACACTTTCATGGCCCAATATTCAGAAATACAATTCAGTATCATGTAGTTGTGGAATATTTTGGAAAATTCTCACTTCAAGTATATGATATTCATACACAGGTGTGTAAAGAGGCATGATAAGTAGATTTTCTTTTCTTAATTCGCGTTTAAAGTCACTTTCGGGATATTTTATATCATAGCTTGTAAGTAGTTCAACTAGTAAAACCAGTGAACAAAAATTCATGTCAGCAGATCCCAACTGAGTTTGATGTCGGAAGGAAATGGTAGTGGGATCTGCCGACATGAATTTTCGTTCACTGGTTAAACGTCGGGCTCCGCCCTCCCATCAAAAGACCAACGTTTTACTAGTTGAACTAAGCTTGTAAGCCACTGAATGTCTCTGGAACTGCTGGATATCAAACATGCCTTACCTCCACAACCACCTACTGTAGAGTTTCTGGAACTGCTACATCCACAACCATCTCTACATCTCTGGAACTGCTGGATATAAAACATGCCTTACCTCCACAACCACCTACTGTGGAGTTTCTGGAAATGCTACATCCACAACCTACTCTATGTCTCTGGAACTGCTGGATATCAAACACGACTTACCTCCTCGTAAAACTTGAGCTGTGGAACAGGATCTTCACATACGTTGGTGCAGAAATCCTTGAATAGCAAGAATCCTGGAAACATACAACAACAATAGACAGGAATTATTGACTGCAGATGTATGGCATCGTTAAGACTTCAATATAATAGACAGATAATTAATTATATATTTTTGCTATTTGAAATACAGTGTCCCCTTGATATAATGCTGAATTTGGGGTCCTTGCCTTACAGTAACAGCCTTATATGATAGTACAGGTAAATAACAAAAATAAAAATGGGATCCACATCTGACCCAGCCTTGTATCCGAATCCGCTCTGTATCGGACAGTCTTATAGCGAGGGGGCACTGTACTTTAATAATAATAATAATTATAATGACCATTATACTAATATTAGTAATAATAATACATGTAATAATAATAATAATAATAATAATGATGACCATTATACTAATATTAATATCAATAATAATAATACTGTACATGTAATAGTAATAATAATAGTAATAATAATAATAGCAATAAGGATGAAATTTAAATTTAAATTTACCACTTTATGAGATATAACAAATCAATAGACAAGACTCAAAAGGACCTAATTTGAAATATAAATTCTTAATGATATGACAACATTTGCACATGAAATTAATATTTGAAATAATGTAAAGGATAAACATGAATTCAATTATAGAAATGGGAAATCTATTTTTTTGGATAGGAAAGGGAAGTAATAATAATAATTTATTAAAAGGCGATAAATATCTTGTATGCATTTTTTATGACATTGTATTGTATTGTTAAGAGCATGCATCACTCGGGGCATGTGTTTTTATGGATACCATGTATGGATTTATCCTCAGTGCAGTAGACAAGGGTAATAAATCCATACACAGGATGCATAAAACACATACACACTGTGAGATACTGCTACAAATTCTGTTTATTGTTATATTTTGCATTGTTGTGAGTGTTATGAATATTTGATTGATTTTGCGACATTTCTTGTTTTGTATGCGCGTTATTTCAATATTTATTTACTACATTTGTTAAATAAAATATTAGATACAATTCTGCCTGTTGGATTAATTACAATCCCTATCCTACAGGGCACCTTTGGTTGACAACAACAGGGAGAAGGTAAAAGTACTAAATTGCATATGTAGCGCAAGGACATGTCAGCTAACTGGCTCTCTAAATGACGAAAAACAAGATAATGATAAAAACAACACTCAGTCACTTGTATATGGCTACACCGCCACGCCAACACAAGACCAATGGAATGGGTCTAATAATAATATTGCACCATTGGTTATCATTTATTTGTTTAACAGGTCCATCCCCATCACCTAAAGTATAAAGTAAGTCTATCCTAACCCTGAATATCTCGTAAAGGTGCCTACAAAGTGTTGGGTACATTACAAACTGTGTTAGGAGTATCAACATTGACATTAAATCAAGCATTCTGATTGGATAAAGCTCATTTCCGATGGAGCTAGTCAATTTAATAAGCCGTGGGCGAAATATTAATCACACAATACATTTATCTTTGCCATTCTTCATCACCGATGTCTCGTAATAAGTACCCTTGACCGATTCATTTCCTGAGTTGGAACATCAAGGCATTTTCCCTTCCACATACAACCTGAAATGAGTACTCCCTAGAGAAGAGCCAGTGATTGGGGCCTCATTATTATCATACTAGTCGAGATCAGCTTGACAAGCACAATAATATTACCTCTATTAGTAAGTATTAGCTCAAATTAAAACTGTCAACTTGGGAGAATATAGCTCTAAAAATAACATGTATGCCATCAGGGCTGGAGTTGGGTTTTCAGACGGCAGGAACACAAGGACGTGGACCGGAGACTGTTTATTCCCTCGGAGACTGGTTATTCCCTCGGAGACTGGTTATTCCTTCGCATAGAAATCTATAAGAGGAAGACTATGGATGGATAACAGGCACAGAAATACCACATTCTGGCAGCAGGCTTAGCATGACGTCCTCCAGCAGATGTAAGTGAAGAGAGCGAGTTACTGTTTAACATTGTAGCAAGAATCTGTTCACCCATACGCAAAGGTTGGAACTGAAGACCAAGAGCTGAATACAGTTCCAGTTACAGCTCGGCCAATGAACCAACTTGCAACTTCTTTTACAATTTCTTAGTGAGGAAAGATCTCTTCAACAATTAACATTAGCAGAAAACAAGTTTGGCAAATTTTTGGTACTTTTTAGGACCTACAAAGTTTCAAGAATACAGGCACAGTTCCAGAAACATCATTGATACCAACCCCTAACAAAGTAACATTTTCTGTTGGGATATACCAGCACCATAGTGACTCTTGCTCCCGATCACGGTTCGTCAAGAAACCTGTAGAGCTTAAGCATTGTGGTAATCGTGTGTGCACTGGCTGGTACTGGTGAATGAAGGAGAACACCAGTATATAGTGTAGACATTGCATTGCAACACAACGACGATGATCAGACCAGAAAGGTAACAGTGTTTAACTTGGTACTTTCAGTTCCAAGTCCAATGAGCTTCCAATGCTCTGCCATTAGCCATCCATATCATAAGCACAACCTTTAGGAATCTCAAAACTGATCATGCATTTACTGTATATTTTATTGAAGATAACATGGTTCAACACATTTCCTTCACAATATACAGTATACAGGGCTTGACAATAAGGATTGTCCGCCTGTCTAGGACAGGTATGATCAACAGGCGGATATGTGAATTAGCCCAGATTAACTAGCCTTTTACCTACAGTTACATATCCAATAGGGCACAGGGACAGGTGCCTCAAAAGGTTAATGTAGAGCCCTGTACTACTCAACTGATTATATGTGTGTTGATTGATTGATTTAATGCTTTACATCGGGAATATTTCACCCATACACAACGAATACAATTATTATTATGGAGTTTAACGTCACTGCGGGAATCTTTCACCCCAACGAATACAAGGTTAGATTACAAAAATAGAGACGCACGGTAATTACACGCTATGTTGGTAGAAACTCAGAAGGGAACAAAAATTGTTGGTGTTGCTAATGACAAGTCATTTCTATGAACCTAGACAGCAACAAATTATAGTAATGTTTGTTCATATAGCAATGACACATAATAAGTGTACAAACCCAGACGGTAACAAACCACATAAATTTTTCACAGTCTAGAGAGTAAAATTATCCAATTTCTCCTGAGCATTAAATACTGTTGGCATGGTAACAGTGTGGGATACTGTTGGTATGGTAACAATCCATGTGAACCCACAGTGCCTTGACAAGGGCAATATATGTGAGCTGTATAACAGAGATGCCAGTCAATTGTCAATATCATGCTTGGTGGCTCTCCTCTGGCAAACATGCCGCACATTACACTAATCAAGCAACCACAAGACATCCATGGACAGTCTGGAGTGAGCGTGAAGCGTGGACAGTCTGGAGTGAGCATTGAGCATGGACAGTCTGGAGTGGTCATCGACAGTCTGGTGTGAGCATGGACAGTCTGGAGTGAACGTGAAGCGTGGACAGTCTGGAGTGAGCGTGGACAGTCTGGAGTGAGCATTGAGCGTGGACAGTCTGGAGTGGTCATCGACAGTTTGGTGTGAGCATGGAGCATGGACAGTCTGGAGTGACCATGGACAGTCTGGAGTGAACGTGGACAGTCTGGAGTGAGTGTGGAGCATGGACAGTCTGGAGTGAGCATGGACAGTCTGGAGTGAGCATGGACAGTCTGGAGTGAGCATGGAGCGTATATAGTCTGGAGTGAGCATGGACTGTCTGGAATGAGTGTTGACAGTCTGGAGTGAGCATGGACAGTCTGGAGTGATCATGGAGCATGTAAAGTCTGGAGTGAGTGTGAACAGTCTGGAGTAAGCGTGGAGAGTGAACAGTCTGGAGTAAACATGTTACAGTCTAGAGTGAGCATAGACAGTCTGGTGTGAGAATGGACAGACTTTTGAAGATGTTGCACTATTTTTGTGATGTCATGTACTTCAGAGTTATACATAGCATTCTATTCTATTCATTTAGATTCAAACGATAACATCTCCCAACTTCAGCACATTTCGTGAAATGGCTAAATTTTTCCATTGAATTTCGATTCACTAAGTCAATTATTAAAAAGCCTTAAAGGACAAAATAATTCCCTTTAATTGCAAGATAGAATGGCATGAGTTAGATGAAAGAACATTAAGATTTTTTATATGTATTGCACAAATTTGTTATTATTATTCACACAAAATTGTATGAATGCCTATACAAATTTATATATTATCTTCATATTATTTCCTCAAACTAATGCCAGTCCATCTTTCAAATAAAGGCAGTAATTTCTTTCATTTCAGCCATTCTAAAATTTGTCCGAAAATTTCAGTTATTTCACAAAATGACTGATTTCACAGTCTGACATATACATATACTATAAGTTGTCGACCGGTCTCGAAGGATATATGGTTGATGTACCGTCTATGTGGGTTTATGTACCCAGAGCCCACAGGGCGAGGGGTACATAAACCCACATAGACGGTA
>JAUTBQ010085869.1:0-16412 GCA_032361185.1 Lepetodrilus ovalis
AAATCATATTCGAACATGGTTAGGTTTTGCTCTCGACCAATCAAATTGCTAGAAATATCCTAAATGTGTTACAATTTTGTTTTGATTTTGAAAACAACACGATTAACGTTGGGGAGTTGGTGTTGATGACCTTGACGTATCAATACATAGGTAGATAGCCAATCAAATAAGGCATTTCATTAAGCAACAGGGGCCGGTTTCAGGTCCCAAAAGAGATCACGTAAGCCTCGCGTCCACGTCCTTGAAAGATGTTTCCCAAACGTCTTAACAGGATTTGTCAAAAAGCTATATAATTGGCGAATGGAATCCGAGATGGTCGTCGCGTGTGAGAAACGAGGAAAATAATTGTTTTGTTTAAATTTGATTTACAATCTAGCTTGTGTTATCTGTCATACGGTGACACAATAGCGAAAACTAACAAAGGATTCTCGTTATTAGAAGGTTTGCACGTGTTGTTTGTTTTCATCGAAGAAAATATAGGCCCATCAGGAGAGTCATTAGAACTAGGAAGTTTCTTCAAAATAAATGTACTTTAAATCTATAAGACTTTTGCATATTACTTTGATGTTGCCAGTGCTATGAGTAATTATTTGGTGGATGGACTATTGCGCGTTACAAATAGATATGATTACTAGTCTTCTTCTTATTATTCTTCTCCTCCTTCTTCTCCTTCTTATCCGCCTCCTCCTCTTCCTTCTTCTTTTTCCAAATATTATTTTTATTGTTAGTAGTAGTAGTAGTAGTAGTAATAGTAGCAGCAGCAGCAGCAACAGCAACAGCAGTAGTAGTGGTAGTAGTAGAAGTATTATTATTATGATTATTATCATGATTATTATTATTGTTATTAGTAGTAGTAGTAGTAGTATTAGTAGTAGTAGTAGTAGTAGTAGTAGTAGTAGTAGTAGTAGTAGTAGTTGTTGTTGTTGTTGTAGTGGCAGCAGTAGTAGTAATAGTGTAATTATTATTGTTATTATTATTTCTTTTATTATGCTGATATTGATGACGGGGATGATGAGATGATGTTCAGCAAGGATATTATAATACTATCTGATAAATAATTTCATTTGGACATCAACACAATGCTTACATCATCTCCATTATCTCTAACTTTCAGTACCTACATCATCCTCTTTGTAACAACAGTCCGATATTTCTATTCTCGCAGTTTCGTCAATTTCGTTTAGTTATCCATCACGCTGCCCAGTCAAACAAAAGTGCTATCTATACTTAAGCCCGTTCATTCGATTAACTGCAATATAGAGGTTTAGTGTAGTGAACTATCTAATATAGTTAGTCAATTACGTGGTACACGAATCCCAAGATACGTTCGAAACTGAATTTCTGTTATCAGAGAAACCGGGTATCGTTTCTCGAAGCTCTCGTACCTACTACGAGACATAAGTACTCTCGTAGCGCTTTATATTGCATGGGAATCGTGGAAATACGAGAGCACTATGATCTCATAGGATAAGAGAGCGTGTGTAAAAAATATGGGATCGTTGACTGGTTTTCAATGAATTCAAGTCTTAAGAGAAATTGATGGCGGAAATTGCCAACATGAAAATGTAATAATACGAGCTTTACATTTGTTTAAATGAATCCTTTGGTAAAAGAACATGAATGTGGCATGGACCTAGGAATATACGTTATATGCGTTACGTGATGTGATGTTTCAACATCCAAGTCACTGTATGATGGACACTTTGATTATCTTTGAACGTTCGGACCAGAAACATCTTGAAATTCACTATCACGAAGTGCAATGATCAGCTAATGTACTCTGTACGTCTTTTATTGAAACCAAATCTACCCTATCCGAGACATTGTCCATTTTACCGGAGAAGTGGGCTGCTTGATGAACATTATTATATTTATTATTGCGATACAAAAAACAAACATACACCATTGGGACAATGTAGCTTGTTGCCCAATTGCTTGTGTAGACACAATCAAATGCAATACCCTCAATGTGAAAATACGTTTGACTATGAAATGTGTCAATTAACCGTGGTTGTATGCCTTTAAGGCTCCGTGTGTATGTTTGGAAATATTCCACATTTCATGTTTTCTTTTATACATGCTTCCTTGTTTATTGTACCCATGTATAATAGTTGAATCGGATATTGGCATCCTCGGTAGGTTAACTGTATCACATGAGAGGCATTAAGGTGGTAGAGTTCCCCCTCGTGACAAACAGTGGAAACACATGCTATCCTAATCATCACACTCACGCTATTATTTGCCAAAGAATAATTACAGGTGGGCATTTAAAGTCTCCATAGCATCCAACCATGAATAATTCTACGACCTCAGAGGCGGATTCAGGTTTATGGGGCAGTTACAAAGACCATTATGACCTCAAAATGAAGATTTTTAACGCCCTCATTCACCAACAGTGCACCAATAGCTTTTGTAAAATGTCAATATTGATGTCATTGACTCAAAGATTAATGTTGGTTGAAAAACTTGTCATGTTACCTTATAGACAATTGGCTTACTTCGATAATTTCTCTGTTCATCCAGCAGAGAATGGGTACCCGGTAGAAGGAATATGAGAGCACATTGATCCACATCCTCGAAACAAGGTCCATTATGACTACTAAATATTTGACCAAAGTAAGGAGGCACACTAGTATGAACTGATCCATTCACCGGGGTAATAATGAAGCGCTATGAACATGTAATATAAATGTTCATTTTAA
This sequence comes from Lepetodrilus ovalis, assembly GCA_032361185.1. Lineage (NCBI taxonomy): Eukaryota > Metazoa > Mollusca > Gastropoda > Lepetellida > Lepetodrilidae > Lepetodrilus > Lepetodrilus ovalis. The sequence continues at coordinate 2,703 of JAUTBQ010085869.1, forward strand.
TATACCTCCTACCTGGTATAAACATAACTATAGGGTCTTCATGTTGTACAACCACTGAATCATTAGTGGTTAGTGTAGAGATAAGTAACACGAACTTAGGGGTCAGTGTGAGAGGGCATTCTCCCCAGGATTAAACCTATGTATAACAACCGGACCCCGAAATTACAAAACATTTTGAGTATGATATCTTTTTGCTCAAGCTCAAATTGTATATGAAGATGTGAACAAAACTTTGAGTTGAGTATGAAATCGTCCTAAAAATATTCCGTAATCTCGGGCCCCGAAATTTGTTGAAACTTGTTGAGTATTGATATCATGCTCAAACTCATATTGTATTTGGAGATTTGTGAACAAAACTTAGCGTTGAATATGAAATCGTATTAGAAAAAATGTTGATAGCATAAATCGTGAGTTGGAAGTAGTTGCAATCCATACCACTATTTAGTGTGGGGCGGGGATGATGTGTAAATATTAAATATACATTTATTAATCTGGGGACTAGTTTCTACGTATAACATATTGTGCATGTAGAACAAAAAATACACAGAATTTAAAACAGACTTCAAAAAGAATATAATATTAAAAATTTTATATTTACAAAGTCTTCCGGGATTTGGCATCATAACCAGACAAGTCAATGGCTATCTGGAACATATCTCCCGAACATAAAACTATTAAATTATAGGAACGCATTCCATAAGGATTAACCGTTTGAAATAATTGGTCTGCGTAAAACGACGGTTTGTTCTCCGGATTAACATATAGATAACACATGAGGCTGAACCAATGCCCCCTGTGCATGATATTGATGGTGTATTGAAACTAGATAATTTGAGCAATATATCTACTTCAACTTATTAACGACACTATCGTAGTCCTGGCATCAAATACCAATACAATCATGCGTCAAATAAATACATTGGGAATTGCCTTCCTATGTTCTTCCAATACCACAGATATTCCTATGATACTGACGTTATGCGTTAACCCTATTATACACACGCAACCTCAGAATGTCCGGTAATAGAAACACATACGGGTTCCAATCTTTTAGACCTCCCCTGTTGTACAGAACATTTGTAGCTACGATTGGACACACTAAAAGTAAAAGTCAATTGCATGCATCTGGTTAGTTTAGACTAGCGTAGGGATAAAAAAGTTTCGTGCAACTAGAATTACTCTTGTAGCAAATTCCCCAAATTTGACTTCCAATCAATTGTAGCTATAGCTTCTCCGGGGCATTTTGCACGAGAACCCTGTAGCTCTACAATAGTTGTAACTGGGCTCCCGCCACAATATAAAGCGTTGATCTTACAATAGTTGTAGCCTACAAGAGCGTCGTGCAACAGGCCCCTGAGCGACAAGATATTGTTTCTCGAAGCTCTTGTATCCACTATGACGTCATCGCTCTCGTAAGCTTATGAATGCCATGCATAAGAACTTCCGGCGAGAATGATCGTAGTCTTATAGTAAATACGAGTTTCGATAAACGATACCCTATACCACAGCACAATCGTAGCACTACAAAAAAATCGTAACTCTTTGTTAACGTATGGGAGTTACGACCATCATAGCGCTACGACAGTTGTATGGAAAGGGGTTCTGACTTTTAGTACCTATGACATAGGAACCTTGGAAAGAGGTACTTTATTGGTCAGTCCCAAGAAACGCGAGATGACCATATGTTGGGATAGTAGCCAGGGCACCTGGCCAATGGTCGCCACTTTAGGAATACTCTCCACATCCCAGTCACTCCAGGGAAATCAAATTAGACACAGCCCGGGCGATTACCATTCCCGAGAGCCGGACTAACAATGGATAGTCAGAGTAATTGAGCTCAACACATCCTGTCTAAGTTTGCCTTTTATGTTGAAATGCCATTCTACTTTTTGAACTCCCCGAACGCTGGGTGGAAGGAAATTGGTTCCAGGGTTCTCTTTAAAAAGAGAATTGTAGTTAGAGAAACGGTTATTTAAACTTAGAACAGAACTAGAAGAAGAGGTATATATACACAACTTGATATTTAGGCCAATGCTGTTGGATGTTTTCATGCTAAGGTTTCCAAATCATTCTGGTATTGGTTTGTAAATTCAACATGAAGGTTTGTAATTGTTTAATTATGGACATGTACAGGACTAATAGGTCGGTAATGTCCGAAATTGCAAACGGAGCTGTATTTCTTAAACGGTCAGTTTCCATTTCATTCTTCCAATGGTATTCTGATATCCATGTCTAATGGAAGACCGTGCAGCACAATGCCGCAACTCATAGCCAATCATCCCGTGACCTTTAACCGTACCCATTCCGCGAAATTTAACATTGGAAATTGCTTGTTCTTGAACGTGTTTAATTAAACACTCTGAAACCACGACGGTAAATGAAAAAAAAAAGTAAAAGTAATGAAGGTAGGGTTTCATTGAGGCCCCCGGACAATGAATTACATTAAGACGTGGCAAGCAACATACCGGCTTGATTAAGAATGGTGCGTTCAGCGACGTGCCGTGCTCCTAAATTGCTAAGTTTTGCCATGGGATTATTCTCCAAAGCCCCTAGGTAACCTCATGTCATTGGGTTTGTATTGCGATGTTTTGAGGAGAGAGAGAGAGAGAGAGAATCTGAGAGAGGCCATTTAAGCCTATGTGCTCCACTGTATGCATAGTGCATGCTTATGGCTTCTATCGCCGGTCAAATACACCATTAAACAGTTTTACAATTCGTCATGACGAATGCGGTTTTCCATCGAAATATGTAAACACGCGACTGCAGCCATTGGTCAAGTTAAATATGGTAGCCTTGACCCAAGGGAGACAACTGTACACTAAAGATAAACATATTACACCCAATCCCTTTGCCGACATTTCCTCAAAATTTCAAACCGAGAGTTAACCATTATATTGGCCAGACGAACACTTTAACCTACGAATAAATGCATTTGCTTTGACTACATGTAGATAGGTGCTTTATAAGTCAGCTATTTATCCCTCGTCCCATCAGAATATATTTTACATTTTAATTAATTATTTATTATTATTTTATCGAACGTTGTTTATTTTTTTCTATAGGATGTGGGCCAGTGAAATCGTACCTCGCCTATAGTGGTGAAAAGCTACACAAAAAAGCAGAGCCTATACTACCTCAAAATTGTATTTTAAAGTTAAGATCTAGTCCAAAACGACCATTGGTCCCTATTTGTTTCATTTTCTCCTGACTGGATTATGTATATGGAGACGACGCTCTAACGTGTGAAGTATTCTGCTGCAGACAAGTTACAGTCTTCAATAATAAATGGACAATATATTCCGGTATCCAAACTATTATAGGGGTGTAACGATAAGTCGATAAGTCGACGTATTGCGATAGTGTGTGTCTCGATAGCAATATATCGATAGCAAAGTTAGCAATCGATAACAATTGCCAATAGTATGATGGACTATCGATAGTTTCGATAGTTGTATTTTCTCTTTAACTCTACTTCCTTAGTGACACTCCAACTAGTCCTGATCGTAACAGACACTTCTAACTTGCATTGGAAACATTGCGATAACGTTAATATGGGAAGATATCCATATTTCTGAATAGGATACTTTTTTTTATACCAATATACATCTAAAAACATCTTAATTAATTAACAGATTATACATACTAGCATGTCTTTAACATTAATTTTGCATACTCAAATACTATCGTGATACTATCGCGATATGTTTGTCAAATTGTGATAGTATCGTGATAGTAATTCTTACTATCGCAATACTATCGTGATATTGAAATTGGTTGTGATAGTCACCCTTTCAAACTATAGTTGGGCATGTTCGAGAACATTGTTTTCAACCATCAGTGTAGAGTGTTTTTAGACCGAAACTCAACCTGGTTTAACGCATGCGCTGCATATAATTATGTACATACATGTTACCATTAAATTTCACAGTATGCTATAGAGAATTTATGAACAGACAATTGGTGCCGTTGCTCGAACATTATTACTCCTGAGACCCGTTCGCAGCGCTACGACAGTCGTAACTAGTTACACATGTATGGGAGTTACGACTCTCGTAGCGCTACGATCGTCACGTAGAAATGAGCTCTGGTACAAATATTACCAAAAACGAACAGAAAGTGTTCCTTGGGAATAGTTTTCAATTGCAGACAACGTCACGCCTCAATAACTGCTTTAAAGGATTATTAACTGTGCGTACAATTAAATAAAAATAGGTTAGTTGCTGAGTCACATTTGAACTGTATATAATTCTAGGTCCTGTTCAACAGCACGTCGTTAATACGTTAATATGGAGTTACGACTCTCTTAGCGCAACGAACCAACGTTCTCCGGAACGGGGCCCGGGTCATGATGGTTTCGCAAGCCCCATTAGCAGATAACTCGGAGTTGTGAATGCATATTGTTGATAGAATTCAGTGTGTAATGCTCGTGTTGCATATGATAGCATACACACATACCATAATAACCGCTCTCTCGCTACTGCAACAGACAAACAAAAGGTGCGGACAGACAAATTAGAAAAACCCGAATTGTTCCATGGAAACGATTGCTTCTACACTATGGTTTGGCCCGATTCCACAGTAGTCTAGACGGTAGTATTGATATACTAGTAGGCCCTATGTATACGTATCTTACCTTCCATAGATGTGTGTGCTCGAGCCTCTGGGTGCGTGCGTACGCGTTTGTGTTGTACTGTGATTGTGAAGTCACGTGAGTAAATCAGATGCGATCGAACCAATTTTACTAATGTGTGTATGCTTGCTCATATTGTGAAAGTGTCCACCATTAGCCTTTAGCCGAGAAAAGAATTACATGAAGCGCCCTGTAAAATACTCATTTATAAATGCGGTAACTTTGGAAATTTTTTAGGCTGTTCAATGTATTCAGGCGAAGATTATAGCACGGTATTTTCACCAGCACTTATTCACAATATGTTTTATATGTAATGCTGTTTAGAGTTGTGACAATATCGCAATATGCAGCAATCATGCACTCTATTTATTGGAAATAAATCTAGGAATATGTGCAATGCACTCGTACATTAATTCTCTTTCTCACCCTTTTGTATATTGACATAATGTTCCAGAAATATACTTCCAAATTCTGAATTTCCTATCTCCCACATATCGTATGTGTACATACTCGAATACTGATCATGATGCATTATATGCTATGGACATAGATAGTAATGCATGCATGGTATGGTGGATGGAAATAGATAGTATAGTGTATTGCCTATGCTATTTTGTAATACAGTCATATAGAATAGTACGTATGCCAACTGTGATAATTAATATGTATTCTGTGTATATTAATAGCATAGGCTCCAACTGCTATACAACAACCTATAATGCTATGCATATATTCATCCAAATGACAACCCATTTTGCTAACTACATTACACTGTATATATTACAGACATAAACACTGAGTATGGCGACGCGATAATATTATTCGTAGGTCCACTTGTCCTCAAATAGCGATTGAATAAGGTCCATTAACTAACACCACGTGGTGTCCGTCACGTGACTAGACACCTGCGTGCCGCTGACAGTCTGTCTACACGTGGTCGCGTTTACACGTGTCCAGCCATCTGCAAGTTCAAGGATCTGCATCCGCTGCCAAGTTTGTAATAGCAGTCACGGATTGCCCAACTTACACTGCGGCGAGTGCTCTCCATTACTACAGACTATAACGTTTAACATTGCCACTGAACAACCACAAGTTATAAGCGCGCTGCAATTATCTAGTTCAGCCTGATTAGCCGAGCCTTCTCAGGCCTAATTTCCATAAAATAGATTAACCGCTTCCTCATCAATGTTAGTGTTAGGCTTTCAAGGCAATAATTAAATATAACCGGACCCCAACGCACACTGAATATAACACTTGATTAAACCATTGATAGTCCTGCATGAATATGCACACTTTCATTCACTACATCCCAAATTGGTTGGGTTTTTGTAATGTAGCGCGTAGGCAATGATGAATGTGAGTTGAATATCATTGTTTAGGAATTGTCAATATGGCCTATGCATTACCCTGAAAGCAGCCGCGAGGTTCTAATGATAGATCAATTAACAAAGTGGGTGATACGCACTTTTTTCTGCACCGACCGGGATCTGGTCGGGACCGATGGGGCAACGCATACCTACGTACTTGATATAGTTTCACAGTCGGATCAATGAAACAAGCTAGCACTACACACACACACACACACACACACACACACACACACACACACACACACTTACACGTATAGACATACACACACATACACACGCACGACAACCAGCCAGCCACGCTCTTTATATAGTAGATCTACAAACCAGTCTGTTTCATGTGGCATAACACCGATAGTATAATCTGTCCTCGTAGGGTCGCGCGGAACAACGATACCGACTCCAGCCTCGATCAGACGCCTCCACATTGGACCGTGAAAGAGTTCGGAGGAGAGTATTAATCACCGAGGTCCAGTGATATCGGCCCAGCACTGCGGCTGCCATGTGGAGGCATACAATAGGATAAATGGAGGGAAGACCGCGCGAGTAGAAGAGATGCGAGAGGGAAAGACACCGTGTCCTCGTTGTTTACTTTGCTGTGGCGGAGTCGTCTGCCCGAACAGCCGAGTGGCGATCCAAGGAATTGCTTCTACGAGGTAGATGCATCTGTGTGCTGTCGGAATGTATTAGTTATTGCGGAAACGGCAAAGGGACACCCCTTTAGCGTATCCCAGGGCAGGCCGGTTAGAAAAGCGATCGATAAGAGAAGAGTTGGCTTGCACGGCAGTAGTATGGCTGGTAGAAGCAGACGATAAATTGGGAAGAGGTCGTCTGCTCGGAGTGTAGGGAAAGGAAGGGAGCGAGAAATGGTGTGAGATATTCGTGGAGAAGTTTTGAAGGGAAGATGCAGCCATGGCGGTTGTGTCTATGTTCAATCAAGCTCCGTACAGGAGGGCCCATAGCAGCAGAGACAGACTCAATGTGGATACCGATTGTGGGGACTTGTGGGTGAGTCAGGGTGAACGCCATAACAATAACCATAGCATCGAATATAAGCTACGAAGAGGAGATGCCAACACATCCCGTTGCGGGCCCCACCTTCCCGCGAACCACACGTGTAGCATTAAAACATGCGATCGGATCACGATCAATGTCAGTGGACAATACTTCGAGACTTGGAGGGGGTCTTTGGAAAAGCACCCAACCACTCTCCTCGGCGACCCCAGAAAGAGACAGAAGTTTTATGACAAGCGACGAAACGAGTACTTCTTCGATCGACACCGGCCGACTTTCGAAGCCATATTCCATTACTACCAGTACGGGGGCAGGTTACATCGTCCAGAAGCCGTTCCGGATGACATATTCCTTAAAGAACTGGAGTTCTACGAGATCGAGAAGGAGCTCGTGGAGGAGTACCGGCGAGACGAAGGCTACATGACCGAGAAGATCGTGCTGCCCGAGCGAGGATGGCAGAGGAAAGTGTGGATGGTTATGGAGTATCCAGAAACATCGCCCTTAGCTTACGTCGTTGCAATAATATCCGTCATCATCACTCTTCTGTCGATTGTTCTGTTCTGTGTGGAAACTTTACCAGTTTTCGGAGAAAACCACTGCGGATCGGACGGAAATCCCAATTTTCTCGATCCTTTCTTTGTTCTAGAGTCCATATGTACAGCTTGGTTCACGGTTGAAGTCCTGATTCGAATTGTGACGTCCCCAAGCAAACCTCAGTTTTTCAAGGATTTCAAGAATTTGGTCGACTGCGTAGCAGTCATTCCTTACTACGTGACCCTTTCCAATGTGTTGAGCAGTATGAGCTGCAAAGACGCAAAGTCCAGTTCTTCTCTGTCATTCCTAAGGGTTATACGGTTGGTGAGAGTGTTCAAACTGACGAAACATTCGGCGGGACTACAGGTGCTTATATTGACATTCAGGGCGAGTTTACAAGGTTTGTGCCTCTTTCTCGTTGCAATTGTCGTGTGTATATTGCTCTTTTCGAGCGCCATCTACTTCGCGGAGATGGGAATAGAAGGATCCCATATACACAGCATTCCCGACGGATTCTGGTGGGCTATCATCACAATGACGACGGTTGGATATGGAGATAAATACCCGCTTGGACCACTTGGAAAGCTTATAGGTTCTATTTGTGCCATAGCGGGTGTGCTCACCCTTGCCATTCCTGTTCCAATAATTACTGAAAATTTTAACAAGTTTTACGCGCACAAAACGGGAAGAGGTAGAATATGACCTTCGCACGTTTCTTTCAAAAGATTTTTTCCACTTCATGCTCTTTTATTATTTGTTTAGATATGAGCATAGCGTTTTCATTCTCTGGATATTCGATTTTTAAATCTTGTTTTTGTGTCCGCGAAATACTCTTTATTGTATCCTTGTTGAGAGGAGGCTCGTACTGCATGACGTTTTTCTCCCTTTTTCTCAAAAGTTTTCTTTTTTCCCCTTTCTTTTTATTATCGCTCCGTATATACATACGGTACATGCGAGTAACTTATTCTATACATATTGTAGATTCTTGACAGTGTTTACACAATTTGAAAGTGTCTTATATACGGAGTATTTGAGTCTATGCAACAATTATTCAGGTTTGTAGCCACTTGTTAGTATGTTGGTTGCAACATATTCCATGCAATGTTGATAGTCCTTCGCTACCGCACAGATAATGCAATATATATATATATATGCCATTGCTGGGATATCGGCTGGATATGTACGAGAAAATTACCTATATCCTATCAATCGACGCGTGATAGCATGCAAGTATGTTATAATACGCTATGTTTTACCATAACGTAATATGATGTGTATATACTAGTATATTGTAAACAGATGGGAATCAAACAGTGGACGGGTTGACACGAAAGGCGTGAGAGAAAACAAAATCAATACTCCATAACTGCATATAAAATACAGACACATCTTTATGCAATGCATGCATCTTAATGTAAGCTTCATAATGTTTACGATATGCTTTATTTATGTAATGATAATAACATACTGCTACCATATCACAAGAATAATTAAACCATTACGCGTTAAATACAACAATTGTTCTCAAATAAACACACACACACACGCACGCACACACACACACACACACACACACATACACACACATTCACATACACGAACACACACACGCACACACACATACACACATACACACACACACAAACACAAACACACACATATACACACACAACAACAACAACAACAACAACAACAAACATGGCTTATCGGTTTCTGGGATTGTGCAACTTCCTTTTGAAAACACAAAACTAGTTTCTAACACACGCAATATATAATTGTAGCTTTTGTTTTCTAGGCATACGATGGCTATTACATTGTTTGTTCCTTACACACACACATGTCACCGGACGAACATTTTGAATCTTTATACACCATTGCAGCTAGATATTGACTATCAGATGTACATATGTAGCGCATGCAGGGGAAAGCCGATGCAGTGGTACAATGCATAGTACTATTGTATTGATAACCTGGGCCACGTTCCACAAAACGATCTTAGTGCTACGAGAGCCGTAAATCCATGTTTAAGTTATTGGAATTATGACTGTCATAGCTCTACGATAGCTGTGTGCAACGGGACGCAGGTAATGTATATTAGGGATTAGGCATCCGTCTATTATGATAATAGACGAATATTGCCTTACAACTGACCTAGACATGGAGACTGTATGATATTATTAATGAAAACTGTTCAATATTATTAATGATAAATGTATTATTATTATTAATGTTTTCACTATCACTTCATAGTGAGCATGCGCATAGCTCACTCGAACACTTTTTTAAAATACCTCTTTTCTATCATATTGTTAATAAGAACTGTATTATAGTATTACTAATGAAGACTGTTCACTACTATTAATGAAAACTGTATTATTATTAAATTTTCACTATCACTTCATAGTGAGCTTACGCATAGCTCACTCGAACACTTTCTTACCAAACAGATCTTTCTCTACTTATATTATTAATGAGAATTGTATAATAATACTATTAATGAAGACAGTACGGTATTCTTAATTTTTCACTATCACTTCATAGTGAGCATACGCATATAGCTCACTGGAACACATTCTGTAAAAAAAATACCCATTCTTTTATACTTCTCTGATGATTTTTCACTGTTCATAACATCTCTGACTTTGATCAAATTACACAAAGTATTGGCGTTATTTCGTTTTGACAAATTTTAACATTCTTCATCATGGAGTATGTTGTCACCTGCATATACGATTGTTGATTGATGCGTATCGTAGTCTTATAACACATACTTGATCTTCCAGCTTTTTTGCTGCACAGGTTAAGGTTGTGGGTGATATTGCACATTTTCCGAGTTCTTTCAGTAGGAAATTGTAGGTTTCTGGTACAAATGTCACCCCGAAGCCTCCCGGAAACTTCACGGAAACCAAATGGAAATATTGAAAAGCTTAAAATTCCGCTATCTCTCTGTCAAAGTGTGTCTATAGAGATATGTTGATCGTATAGATAACTACCTGTTTTTTTTTGTTCTTTCTGGTTTGATTCCGGTTGGTTTCCTAGTGGTTTCCGGTCTCTTAATTCTGATTATTTTCTGCTGTGTTTCTTCACGAGTCAAACCAGATTTGTGCCAAAGAGAGAGTCTCTGTTTCCCTGGGAATGTATAGATTGACTGACTGAAGGAGAGAGGACATTTTTCTCTACATTTATGCAATGAACTTTGTTGTTTTTCACCATGTCACCCAACCAATGAAATAAATTTCATCTACCATGCCACTATACCAACGTTTTGCTTCGTGAATTCAATAGTATCACAGTACAAAAACAAAAAAGAAGATTAGGTGTCTTGTTTCAGGATCCTAGCAAAATCCCATCAGGATCCTGGCAGGACACTTTCACCTGGAGTGTCCCGTCAGGATCCTGATGGGACACTCCAGGTGAAAGTGTCCTGCAAGGATCTTGGTTGGGTTGCGATAGGATCCTGGAACAAAACATCTGACTTTTTTTGGTGATGTACTATCCACGTTATGTCCTGCGATTACATATATAGAAATCAGTATGCATGTGTCCTTTTAACCGCTAATTTTAATTCCAGGTCATGCTGACATTGATTGGTGTTTGAATGAAATTCGATGTTTTATGTATGTCGCTTTCTAAACACAGCAAAGGAAGGATAACAGAATCCTAGCAGGATCCTCGCAGGACACTTTCACGTCGGGTGTCCTGGTTCATTTTTAAGCATACCCGTTAGGTGTCCTGACCAGGACACGTACCCTTACTTTCTGTGGAATATCGATCCTGTTAGGACAATTAGGACATTTTCTCCTTGTCATCATACCGGAAGTTAACCGGTACGTGTTTTGTTTCGCTGTTCATTGCAAACAATTTTTGTTCAACCGTGAGCGTTGTGTTTGCTCATGTATATTTGTCTATACTCACTAACGTGGACGACATCCAGCGTTGTTCCATCCAATGGACCCAGGCTCTACACGTACGAACAGTGGCCTCATTCGGAATTGACATCGTGATCAAAGGAGTGTACTCGTTCCACGTTCATGCATGCATAATGCAGAATATTTCCATCACAGAAACCCGTTGTTATGTTCACACAATACACATTCTACAACTGGCCGTCATGCCTTTTAAAAGGATTGCAAAGAAAGGATCCGTTGCGCTTATAAGAAAAACCTACCGATGATGTTTGTGTTTATATTTTATGGTATGTGTGTGTGTGCATGTAGACGCGTGGATATTTAATACGCGGTGGCACTCGCTCGGTGGATCCGCGTTGAACGTTACTGGGTTTGTTATGCTGTAGAATCAATACTATAAACAAGCGGTCCGTGTTGTGTTTGGTACTGATGGCGTGTTCAATGCAGATAGACATCAGGAAGCCTGTAACTAGACTGGCAGGACGTATGCTCTACACAAACGTACTGTTTTTAAAGCGTTAATTTATATTTCCGGTTGATTGGTCAATTGCTATATACTGGCAACACATATACAGTTTACTACAGCCATACGAAAATATCCAAAAGCATTGACATTTTATACCCGTGTGATCAAGAGCCAACTGGATGACAGGAATTAAACTTTTCATTGGTTAATTTGGAATAGCGTGTGTGACAACTTCGCGGTGTTAGGGTTCCAATGTAATTGTTTTATAAGACATGGCGTTCATTGAGCACGATGAAAGGTTAATTTATGCTAATGAAGGTCATTCGATACGATAAAATGTCACAATGTCAGCAGGTAAAACATATATTGTCGGAATAGTTCATTGGTTATATGGAATTATGGATCTTTGAGTACTCAGGTTATATTTGTTAGGTTCACATGTCCTTGCGTTTTTCTGAGGCTCGCTTGCCCTTGCATTGGCAAGGTTCACAATACCTTGTATTGGGGGAGCTGGCATACCCTTGTATTGATAAAGTTCACATACCCATGTATTGGTAAAGTTCACATGTCCTGGTTGTTGTTCACAAATCCTTGTCCTAGCTAGTGAGGTTAGCATTACATTGGTGATGTTCAATTGTGCGTATTGTTATATTCACATACCCTTGAATAGGTGAGTTTGACATACCCTTGTACTGGTGAGGTTCACATTACTTTGTACTGGTGAGCTTGGCATACCATTGTGTTAGTGAGGTTCATATATACGTTTGTATTGATGACATACCTTTGTATTGATGAGGTTCAAAAAAACTTATATTGGTCAGTTTGGCATACCCATGTATTGGTGGGGCTTACTTACCCGTATATGGGTGAGGTTTTACATACATTTGTATTGGTGAGAGTCACACACCATATTGGTGAGTTTGACATAGCATAGTATTGATAAAGTTCACATACAATTGCGTTAGTCATACGCATTCGCATTCCATGAAACTGATTTGGTACACATGTTCTCGTAGTATTTGTCAATGTTACAACTCTTTGTCATTGATTGGCCAGTATCACATTACATAGTTAACTTCCCTAAACTCATTATTGGTTTAGAACCATACCACCTCTGCATTTGCCATATTTACATACGTTCGATTGGTCTTGAAATTGAAGACCCAACGACATTAATAGTCCATGCCTTCGCAGAAAGAAAAAAAAGTAAAATCGAAAACGTACAAAACTTTGCATTTGGGATAATATTTCAACGAGCTTGCTTGCGTTTGCGCAAGCCTTATTAAAACACATCCAATCCTTGTAGTAATCAGCAAATGATCTAAGAGTTGAAGTGAACGGGTTACGTGCACGACAACTCTGACCGATATCCAGGAGACAATCTATAGTACCTAGACAGTAAGCTACTTCTGAAGGGCTTCATCACAGAGAGTGGAGCTGTGTCGGATTCCTATTTGGATTTCGAGACTATCTCACGTTGAACATGACTTCTTGTTTCGTGGTTAACGTATTACTGGGCGTTTGAAAGAAATGGAAACACGCCAAAGCTGGAAAGAGAAAAATCGATGGAAGAATTCCTAGAGTTGCCGGTGGCGAAGAACATAGTGAACATCAATTTTCGGTGGGCCAATATACAAGTTTTGAGAATAGGAAATGTGCATGCGACATCTAAATAGATGTATCCTTACTACTACTGCTGCTAACAACACCACCGTTCTACTACTACTACTACTACTACTACTACTACTACTACTACTACTACTACTACTACTATTACTACTACTACTACTA
>JAUTBQ010085980.1:0-16411 GCA_032361185.1 Lepetodrilus ovalis
TGAATTAGCCCAGATTAACAAGCCTTTTACCTACAGTTACATGTCCGATAGGGAACAGGGACAGGTGCCTCAAAAAGATAATGTAGGGATAGGTGCCTCAAAAAGTGAATGTAGATGAGTTGTCTACCTTTGAGTGCAATTTTGCATTTGCATCTCATCTTCCTTGTTGATATTATGATTGTTAGTGTTATGTTTGCCACATTCTGCAGTTCCCACGTGATATGTTTCAGACCTGAGTACAGACGACCTTGATGACCATGTTGACAATGACTCTTGGGAAGACGGGGTGGACAAAGTGACATGTCACAAGTCGGAGGTCAGCTCGCCAAACAGAGGCCTCACTGACGTGGAACACGAGATATTCGCCCAGCTACACAATCTAGATCTGGAGAGGTAAGCATTGTCTCCTTCTTTGTAACAAACACTCAGTCACGGCAGATACATCGCCCTAGTATCCCTGTAGTACTGTTTTAGGAAACAGTAATTACATACTTGGTCACCTGACCTGTATATTGTGAAATTGGCAGAAAAGTATGTAAACTTTAATTGATGCCTTGACCATCAGTATGACCATGTCCCAAAACACAGGTTAGTTCAATGTGACAAACTCTGGGATCACACAAGAAACTCTCATGTTGATAAAAGTAGTAGCTTCTTACTAATGCATGGATTACGCAGACATCAGAGTGATGTTCTAGACAATAGATTGGGACTGCATCAAAGTGATGTTCTAGACAATAGGTTGGGACTATGTCAAAGTGATGTTCTAGACAATAGGTTGGGACTATGTCAAAGTGATGTTCTAGACAATAGGTTGGTACTGCATCAAAGTGATATTCTAGACAATAGGTTGGTACTGAAGTCATCACTGATGTTCTGGACAATAATTTGATACTGAACCAAAGTGATGTCATAGACTGAAGGTTTGGACTGAAGTATTTGTGTCTGCGTCCAGGAATGACCTGACCCAGGAGATCCAGACAGAAGTCAGCCTGAGAGAACGCTTCTTCCAGCAGCTGGAGTGTCTGTCCCAGAAACTGGAGGGGCTGCCTCTGTCAGAAAAAGTAGGTATCAATGTGAGTTCAACACCGCAGACCTCATTGGCCGTAGAAGTCCATCTGTACCAATGTGTTATGTTATTCCACCAACAATGTAGTTGTACCTATGATGTGTAACCTTCAGACCTATCATCAAATCATTATGCTTAGTTTTACAGCTTAATAAACTTGCATTGCAAACATTTTGAATTTGATATGTTTGTGAGATCTTCTTCGTGCAATTCCATCAGGTCTACTCCAGTTGATCCCACATACATTCATCTCCTGTGGTGTTGCATGTAGTTTTATCATATCCTGTTCAGTCGTCGCCTATGGGTGAGATATTCCTGCTGCGACGCAATGCAATAATTCAATCAAAAAAAATCATTCTGCTGGTGGTGCTGTAGGTCACCCCAGTAGGTTCACCCAGGTTCTCTCCAGTAGATGTTATAGTAGTGTACACACCCCTGCTCTGATGTTGCATGTACTTCCATCAGATCGACCCCAGTAAGTTCACCCAGGTTCTCTCCAGTAGATGTTATAGTAGTGTACACACCTGTGCTCTGGTGTTGCAGTATGACCTGCAGACTGACATGACCCGCCGCCAGGTGGAGTACGAGGCCAGGAAGCTGGAGAAGGCGATGGCGGACAAGTTTGGGACAAGTGAGCACATTGCCGAGCGGCAGGAAGCACGCCTCCAGAGGATACGGAACATCGAGGCGGAGATGATGTTGCTACAGCACCGGCACAGAGAGCAACAGGTGAGGACGCGGCTGTCGTGGAGGCCAGAGTCGTAATGTCATGTAGATATGTACGAGATACAACTCTTGTATGGCTATGATCGCTACGTGGAACATGACCCTAGTCAGCAGCTACGTGGTTTCTCGGTCAATATCTCAGTAAGGAGAACCTATTACGATCAGTTGCGGATGTCTTGTCCTCTGTAGACGAGCAGTTGCTGATGTCTTGTCCTCTGTAGACGAGCAGTTGCTGATGTCTTGTCCTCACCTCCAGGTTCTGAAGCAGCAGCAGCAGGTGAAGGTTGAGCAGAACGGGACGTCTGGCGTCATGGAGAGTACTGGCACCAACACAGCATTGTGTGGAGAGGTAGGTCGTCGTACGACAATGAATTAGTGCTTCATGTGATACGACAATGAATTAGTGCTTAATTTGATACGACAATGAATTAGTGCTTCATTTGATACGACAATGAATTAATGCTTCATGTGATACGACAATGAATTAGTGCTTCATTTCATACGACAATGAATTAGTGCTTCATGTCACTGCAGGAATATTTCACCCATATACGACAAAGTTAATGCTATTTTACAATAATAATAAAAACTTATGAGAAATCTTACTAAGAAGAACAACACAGTGAGAGTTCTTATTCTCACCCAGGGATTGAACACAAATATGGATATGTATCTTTCAACTTCCCAAACAAATAATGGAACAATGATATGCAATATCTTTAATGAGACATTATCCTCTCAATGAAATGGCGAGGTAGTAAAATCTTGCACCTCGCTCTCAGTTTTACAATTCCTCACCCTTTCATCACTCAGGTTTTACAATCTTAGTGGATAAGAACTTTGTGAAAGGATACCCTGACCATTACTATATTCTCCTGTGTTATCCCACACATTTACCCTCATTGTTGTGCTGGTTTTTACTTTGATGTCAAGGAGTCTCATTATGTATTTATTCTGTGTGCAGATATTTGTGCCAAAGCCTGGGTGTGACAACGCACGTGCCTGTGACCGGGTTGTGGTCAGTCTATCCAGTGGGTGTTTCCTGGTCAATATCTCCACGCAGACATCCGACGTCATCATCCAGGAGAACCCCGACATTCTGCAGGCCAACATCTCCCTGAACAACAACCTGTCCTCCATATACCACGGGTCATGGCCCATCGGGAAAGGTAACCATTATGACAGTAACGGCACCAGCATCCTTCGCTAGGTTTCATGAAAATTCGGCTGTTAAAATTTCTGTTATTTTGAGGACATCCTAAATATGCACTCATATGAACTTCATTCCAACAATGGTTAGAATGCAGAAGGTCACGGGCTCGATCCCTGATTGCATACCAAAAGATGTTAAACTATTGTGATCTTTTTGTTCCCCTGCTTGGTGCTCGGTATTAAAAGGAAGCAAGGACTGGTCGGCTGAGAGTCTGAGTTGGGCATCTATGTTCTATCTGCGGCATGAATGACTTTTCAGACCAACGCACAAGGTTCACTCAGGTCCCTGGTCATCACATATTATCTATTTTAAAAGAAATTGGACTTTATGGAAGGTTTTAAACTACTCATCAAATTCATATTATATCATTTACAAAATGTTGCCATTCATCTAACTATTGCATCATGTGCATAGTTTTATCTACCCTTTTTTTGCATGTTTTTCATGCTTTTTCATTTTTAAACCCATATAGTTAAATAATTACATGTTTAATCGTCACAAATGGGTGAAAGATTCCCGCAGCGACGTTAAACTCCATAATCACTCACTCACACTCACGGCATGAGTGAAAGAATCTTTAAAGTCGTGTTAAGCCCTAAATCAACAAGAAACAAATTGTACATAAGTTGGACCTATTTACGTTCATAGCATACTTGTATGTCTCCGCACTGCTATCCGGTGTAAAACCAAAACTTCCCTATGCTAATAGAGAGAAGCATGTCCAGTAGAAATACCTCCAGTACCAGGTTGAGATGTTTCCGTATCTCTCCACCAGTGCTGACCAATGGGGAGAATCCTGGTATCCCGGACATACAGGGCCAAGATCTGGCCAGCGTGATGAGCTTCAACTCCACCAACACCAGCAGCACCACCAGCTCCGCCGCCGTGGAAGACGACAGAGCCAGGTCGGACCAGCAACAACCTCACCAGCACCTCGGAACTAAGGTCAGATAATCCCGTCTGGAAGGGGCAACAAAAGTATTACTAATGTAGGATAAGTTTATGCCAGAAAGGAGGACTTTCATGAGATTTTCGAAAGCAACTCTAAATCCCATTACACACAATTTTTTTATAAAATTCATTGGTATTAATCTATAAATATGCCATTTGAGACCAGTGACTGTAGTAGCTGTAGCTGTAGCTGTATGTGTGGCTGTGTTGCAGGTGGAGATGGTGTACTCGCTGCTGTCCATGCTGGGGACCCACGACAAGGACGACATGAGTCGGACACTCCTAGCCATGTCCAGTTCCCAGGACAGCTGTATTGCTATGAGACAGTCAGGTAGGTGCCCTGCTGTAGCTTCTTTCTATTCAAACCCCTCGCAAGTGACTTTCTTATATCTTAAGATGTCTAATTAGAAATTCATGTGTTTTCAATTTGCCTGTTGTGTGTGTTCCAGGGTGTCTGCCCCTGTTGATCCAACTCCTGCACGGAAGTGACAAGGACTCTGGGTTGCTTGGCAACACAAGAGGGAGTCGAGCTGCACGTGCCCGGGCGTCTGCTGCTCTTCATAACATCGTGCACTCGCACCCCGATGACAAGCGTGGGCGCCGCGAGGCCAGAGTACTCCGACTGCTGGAGCAGATCAGGGCGCACTGCGACCAGCTCAGGGGAGACAACTCCGAGGAGGAAGACGACGTCTCCAAAGCCAATAGCGCAGGTGAGTGTAGTAATGCGTGATATTTCAAATGGTGAAACTAATTCTTGATTCCCAAAGGCTGTATTATCTATTAATCAACTTATTTCCTGTAATTTCTTTGTGTCCTATGTTTTGCACTTTTTTTCTTTGTGCTTTGCATATCAAATTACAATCCTGGCAAGTCAATGAAGTGCCATGTACAACTACAACTCACTTTTCTTCTGCAGCTTCCAGAGCATCGGACATTGACCACCATCCTGGGCCTGCTATAGCTGCTCTCATGAAGCTATCATTTGATGAGGAACACCGCCATGCAATTTGTACCTTAGGTGAGTGTGCGTTATTATTCGAAGTCTAAAGATAAGTGATAATTTAATGAATTTTTCTCAATAAACACATAGTGAGGATATCGCTGACAGTGTTTGTGTTGGTTTCCAGGTGGACTCCAGGCCATTGCCGAGTTGCTGGAGGTGGACAATGAAGCCAATGGACCGACCACGGAGCAGTACAACATCACCATGAGGAGGTACGCCTGCATGGCGCTCACCAACCTCACCTTCGGCGACGGCACCAACAAGGCCTTGCTGTGTTCCATGAAGGGAGCGATGGAAGGACTCGTTGCCCAGCTCAGCTCTCCAAACGAGGACTTGTGTCAGGTTGCCGCCAGTGTGTTGAGGAACCTGTCGTGGCGAGCTGATCTGGCTAGTAAGAAGACGTTGCGTGAAGTGAGTGCTGTGGTCACGCTGATGGCAGCAGCTATGCAAGTGAAGAAGGAGTCCACGTTGAAGAGTATTCTAAGTGCCTTGTGGAACCTGTCTGCCCACTGCACAGAGAACAAGGCAGATATATGTGCTGTGTCGGACTCCTTGGAGTTCCTGGTTAGCACCCTCACGTATAAAAGTCCATCAAAGACTCTTGCGATCATTGAGAACGGTGGAGGCATCCTGAGGAACGTTTCCAGTCACATCGCCGTCAGGGAGGACTATCGCAGAGTGCTGCGGCAACATGGATGTCTGCAACTCCTGCTGAAACATCTGCGATCCACAAGTCTAACGATCGTCAGCAATGCCTGTGGAACACTGTGGAATCTCTCGGCCCGCTGTCAGGAAGATCAGCAGGCGTTGTGGGAGATGGGCGCTGTGAGCATGCTGCGGAACCTGGTGCACTCCAAGCACAAGATGATATCCATGGGAAGTGCAGCCGCTCTCAAGAACCTGCTGTCGGCGCGGCCTTCAATGAAGAACCTCGACATGGACAGACTCTCTGGGTCAAACAGGCCAGGTTTGCACGCACGTAAAGCCAGAGCGCTAGAACAAGAACTTGATGAAAACCTGGCAGAGACATGTGAGAATGTGGAGAGTCCCAGGAACAGTCCCACCGAGCACAAGAAGCGGCGATTCTCCGGCGACAACATCATTGTGTTCCCAGTGTCGGAGACCGAGTCAAGACGGTCGTTGATGCGTGGACATATGTTCCCTCGGTCAGGGAGCACCGACAGTGGCGGCATCGACGGGAAGCTGCGGTCACCTCAGCGGGTCGCCCGGTCTGGCAGTCAGGACAGTGTGGGTAGCACACACTCGGACATATCTCATGACCGGTCCCGAGCTCACACCATGCTGGCCAAGAGTTCCCGACTGCTGCATGAACGACAAAGCAGCAGTCTAGAAAGAAAGAGAGAAGGAAGATTCCATTCTGATGGTGGACATGTTGACAGAACAAGGATTGGTAGCGGTCCAAACAGTCGCATTCTACAAGTGATGCAAGAAGTTGCCATGCATGCTGGTCTGCCGGCAAATTCCTCTCCAGATACTGAGCCGCAGCAAGGCCCCCGCAACGTGCGAGCTCTCGTGTATCAGTCCGCACAGATCAAGGGAGGTAACTATGGAAGTCCCAATAGAAGCCTGATTGACCAGTTTGGAAAAAGGCACTTCAACTACATCCCCAATGCTAAGGAGATGTACATAGGTCAGAAGAGGAATAATGCCGAAATGGATGACTCTAGTACTGACGGTGATGATCAGCCAATTAACTACAGCCTAAAGTACCAGGATGTTAATGCTGCTAGTAGTCGTCTCAGCCAGCTGAACAATCGACCACAGATGAAGATCGGCAACTTCGTTGGTACTGGTATGATGCCGAGAGCGATGCCCAACATGGTTCATAACAGATTTCCCTCACCACACACTTCTCAGCCAGTATTTGAAGCAAGACAGCGAAACGTAGGAGCTCATGAAGGAATTCCATCACAGTTCGGAGCTTATGCTGAAACCGACATCGATATGGATGACCAACCCACAAACTTCAGCCTGAGGTATGCCGAGAATGTTGAGGAGAGCTACCAGGACCAGCCTATCAACTATAGTATGAGGTACCACGAGGCCGACAATCTGAGGTACCAGGAGACCGACAGGTACCAAGAAGCAAGCCAGCAGCCAGACCGCTCAGACCCTCACTGTGCTGACTGTAAGCTGGAGGAGGCGCGCAGGACCAACGACCGACTGGATGAGTACATGCCCAGCTTCTTCCTGGATGACCAGGTGAAGACATTCTGTACTGAGGGAACGCCTTACTTGTCTACAGCTACGTCCTTGACAGACCTGACGGGGAAGATCCAGTACAAGGAAGAAGACGAGATTGAGAAGAAGGATGCTGAAGATGAAACTAAGGACTATGGCAATACATTTGAAAATGAAACCAGTGGTTCCGGCAGTCGTACCACAGATCCGGGCACAGGCTCGACGGTGGTGGCAAATCCAGACAACACTACTGTCAATGATCGCGAAGACCAAATAGAAGATGAGTCGCCACCAGCTGAGGAACAGTCTTTCCACTCGCCCACTGACGACGCTGCACCTTTTGACCAATCTAAGACGTACTGTGAAGAAGGAACCCCAGTCTGCTTCTCTAGAGTTAGCTCACTCAGTAGTCTACATAGCAATGAAGCTCACGATCTCACAGATCAACAGACCAGCAAACATCAGATGGTCCTGTCCAGTATTGACGAATCTGACAAGAGCGAGAGTATGATGACGTCTGTTATAGAGAACTGTGATGCCAGGAAGAGTACTAAGGAAGAAGGCGAGAACAGCAGTGCAGAGGTGGTAGAGAAGGAGCACAAGACTGTTACATTTGATGATCATCACCATATTGAAGAGACCCCACTCATGTTCTCTCGGTGCAGCTCTCTCGGCTCACTCAGCAGTTTTGATACTCAGTCAGTTCATAGTTCCGTGATTAGTGAGTACAGTCGACGGGCAAGTGAAGTTGTCTCTCCTAGTGAGCTGCCAGACTCTCCCAGTGAAACCATGCCAACCAGTCCCAAACCAGAACCGGTAAAGCCAGGCGATGTAGAAGAAGAAACGCCTAAAGTTTTCTCAGAAGTGCTGATGTCTAATGAAGATATCATCAAGCCTGGGAACAACCTGTCGGCTCTGATGTCTCCCGAGAACCTGTCTGTCGGTAGCAAGATGGAAGCCCCAGTTGTCTATGCAGATGAAGGGACACCACCCATGTTGACCGATACGCAGAGTCTCCTGAGTGAACTGACAATGGATGAGGAAGTGAATAGCACTGAGCATGGTCATGATGACAACTCGTTGGATCAAACAAAGGTTTCCAATCACTTGAATGAAGAGAATTCCTCTATGTCCGAAGTATCTGAAGGTGAAGAAGATATCCTTGCACAGTGCATCAGTTCAGCTATGCCAGTACCAAACAACTCCAATCGAAAGATGAGGAAGAGTTCATCAGATAATGCAATCAAAAAGAAGTCGGGTCTACCCAAGATCGACAATCTGGCTTCTGCAAACAAGTCAAAACTTCCAACTAAAGTGAGTAATATCACAGCTGAGGCTTCCAAATCAACATCCAGCAAACTTCCTTGTAAAGATCCAAAGTCCTCCCCTGCTAAACAAGGTGTTGATACAGTGAATACATCACCAAACTCTGACCAGATTGTGAAGAATGTAAACATGTCGCCTGTCAGAAACAGAAGAAATGTCAATATGTCACCAGTCAGATCAGGGCAGACAGCTGTTGTTACTCCCAATAAGGTCCAAGATAAGAAACTTGCTTCAAGGATTGGCCAAAATACTCCAAAATCGCCTCAAAATACTCCAAAATCGCCTCAAAATGCCCGTAGATCTCCTCAGAATACCCGCAAATCTCCACAGACATCACGAATACCTGGATCTCCTCAGATGTCAAGAATACCTGGATCACCTCAGATGTCAAGAATAGCTCAGCTTTCACCCAAGTCTCCACAAACTCCTCGCAGTGTACAGAACAATGTTCAGAACACCAGGCCACAGACACCTCGGAACAATCGCCTTCAGCACACACCCCAGGTAGGATCTGGGATGAACTCCCCTGCCAATGTATCTCACAATGCTTATTCCACAGGAAAATCAGCACAGTTTCAACAATCAACGCCCAATACAACTCAATCTCAGCCTTTTGTGGATTTGACTGGCTACCCTACTACAGATTTTGACTCGGATGCTGTGAAGACATATGCCACAGAGGGAACTCCACTCAATTTCTCAAATGCTAACTCTATCAGTGATTTGAGTTCTCTGTCCTTTGATGAAGGATCTGTTCCCTCTAAGGACTCTCCTGCCCCTGCAGTTATTGCTGATGATGTCAGATCTGATGACAGCTCTCTTTGTGAAGAGTCTGAAGAATTCCTAGTGTCGCAAGTGATCCAAGCGGCTATGCCCAAGAGTAAAGTTGCACGGCGACTCAACATGGACAGACAAGCAGAGGGTGCAGAAGATGCAACATCTGTGCCAGTTGTCTCACAGCTGCAACAGCCTGTCCCAGTCATCTCTCAAATAGTAACTGTTCCAGTCAACTCTCACATTGCACGGCCACCACTACCACCACTGCAACAGGCAATGTCTCCTTCCTCACGATGCAGCACATTCCAGCCACATCGTACACCCAGTGCTGTAATCCCTCCTTCCATGCCAGCAGTGCAAAAATCTGGTGAATGTTCAGACACCATCAAAACTTATGAAGTCGAAGGAACACCGTTGAACTTTTCAAATGCAACATCTCTAAGTGATCTGACTGTTGATTCTTTTGATGTTTCGCATCAAACAGTTTCAGAAACACATGCGCCGAAATTTTCTAACACGTCATCAGTTAGCAATGTAGCAACTTTCGGCACTGATGATTCTGTCTTCTACGACCAACAAGACTCTCCTAAAGTGTATGCAGCCGAGGACACCCCACTGACATTTTCCCGTAATGACTCCCTCAGTTCTCTCAGTGTCATCAGTGATATACAGTCGGGTACAGCCAGACAAACAGAGGTTCCTGACACAGTCAGTTCTAGTTCCAGTTCAATGCCCAAGGAGAGACTTGTTCTCGGTCAGTCCAGTGAAGAGAGCAGTGTTGTGATTGACCAGAAGAACAGTGAGGACAACTGTAAGAGATATACTGTGGAAGATACACCAATGTGCTTCTCTCCAACTTCTTCCCTCAGTTCACTGCACAGTCCTGAAGTAGAACATAGCAAGCCTGCTGCTGAAGTCTGTGCTGTAGTTGATCAACATGTGCCTTTCAAAATGGAGGACACACCAACAATGTTTTCTATAAATAGCTCTCTGAGTGAGCTGAGTGTAGAATCAGCAGCATTTGACCCCACTCCATCAGAGCAAGCCTTACTGGATGAATGCATCAGCTCTGCAATGCCAAAGAGCAGACTGGGTAGAGATGACAGACGGAGATCCGGTGCTGGGAGGAGTAGGGGAGATAAGCGAGGAAAGAAGTTGTCAAAGAGTGCGTCTCTGGAGATCAAGCCTGACATGTGCGACTCAACTGAAGCTTTGTTTAAGAAGCCTGCAGGCAAGCCAATGTCATACAGTTACTCAGATGCAGGTGACATGACCAACTCGTGGAATACTCGATCCTATTCCTCCAGTGATGACCTCAAATCTGGAACAAGCTGGGGATGGAAAAGATGCCATTCGCAAGATGGAGAGTATTTCCTGAAGGATAGAAAGGAGAGCTCCAATTCAGAAATAGCAAAAACTGGATGGCCATATAGAGGGTCTGCAGATGCCCTTGATGACAGTGAGCTATTTGACAACCGCATGGTGGAGGAAGCAAGGGCTCTGAGAGAAAAGTTCCTGATGGCAAGCTACGACTCTGGCACTACTGACTCAATGACTGAGAAAATGGACAGTGAAAAATCTCATTTAAATGACAGCTTCCTACAGAAAATGTCCCTCAGCCAATCTGGAAAGACTGAACCACCATGTGATATGGAAACATCCTTCCCAGAAGATCATTCTGCTGATGCTAATTGTAGTGCTAGAGATGACCTGGACGACACCACATTCTATAGTGAGGCTGATACAACTGTGGTCAGCAATAATGGTGCTGATGAAACAGTGGTATTCAATGATATGGAGAAGAAAGAAAGCTCATTCGAAGAAGAAATCTCACCAGAAGACATCCTACTGCTGGAGGAGAATGCCAGTTTAATTGTGTCGGAGTTGTCCACGAATCAGATGTCCGGCAGTGTATGTGATGAAGATATGTTCATAGAAAATGAGACGTTATCATTGGTTTCAAATGACTATACATCAGATACAGCTTCTGAAATATCCTGGTCAAATACATCGGAGAAAGCTAGTGAGTATTCTGGTTCTACCATATCACAAGCTGAGGGATCAGTATCATCACAAAAGGGACCCAAGATCATAAAACCAAGCAAGAAAACTCTTGTTCAGCAAAAACCTGATACAGCATCTGTGCGAGGTCGACGAAAGCCTCTGTACAGTAATACCAGCAATCGAACAACACCACCAGTGAAGTCTGCAGCCACAACTAAGTCAGAAGTATCAACACGTACTGGTCGGCCTTTGACAAACAATAGGACTCCACCAAGCAAACCACAAGCTGCCAAGAAAGTCTTAAGTAGATCTCCCGCTCAAGTTCCCAGTTCATCTACCACCAACAAGTCTGCAGCTGCTACTCGACGTCAGTCTCGCAGCCCTGCTTCATCTAACAGGAGTACTTCTGCTTCTGGCATTCCCAGATCACCACTATCGAAAACTAGTCCTCCATCAAAAGTACAATCAACAAAAGAGAATACTAACAAGGCAAAGACCGACAGACCTAAGCCTCTTATAAAACAGGGCACATTCACCAAGGATTCCGCATCGGTAAATGCACCTACCATAGATGCTGAGGTGGATCAGAATGGCAACACAACATCAACAGAGGGAGTGAAGATGAGAGAGAAAACCTCGTCAACAGAGGGTCAGCGGAACTCTGGAAGCTCGGGCAGGAACTCTGGTGGCTCTCCCCCTGAGCCTTGGAGTAAAGCTCTGGATGGTTTCAACTTTATCGTCGACACCTCACAAGAAAATGGCTACAGTGCCCCATACAAGCAGATTCAGATGCAGAAAAATGCTAAAGACGCTCCTCCAGCTCTTAAACGTACAGCTAATTCACCCAATGGCAGAAAACCCTCAAATCTTGCCAGACCAATACAAAGCCAGGCTATTCCTCCCAGGAGTAACAGCAAGAACAACTTAAACAAGTCGGGGAGCAATACCAGTCTACGGAAGACAAGTAGTGGTACAAGCCTGACGAAGACACAGAGCGGGTCCAGTCTGTCAAAGACTAGCAGCGGGACTTCATTGAACCGAGGGGGATCAGCTTCAAACCTGAAAAGACTGGAGAACAAATCAGACCTAAAGAAATCCGATAGCAATGCAAGTCTGAAAACCAACTCTAGACCGACAACACCATTAGGCAGACGATCTTCAAATTCAAGTGTGGGCAGCAAAAAGAATGAGAATGCTTCTCCAAGTAGAATTGCGTCACAAATTTCACAAGAAAAGAAAGCAGCAACACCAACTACTGACAAGAAGCCGCCACTAGCCACAAAGAAGCAAGTTCCAAGTAAGATTGCATCATTATGGAAGAAGGATGAAGCTGACTCTTCACAAGCATCCAATGCCTCAAGACTGCCAGTAGCTTCTGCACCAAAACCCAAGAAACCGCTCCCTAAACCTACAAGTGTTCCAGCTCCTACAGGAAAGGCCAAGGGTAGCAAGCCAACACCTCCCAAAAGAACCGACTCTCTGGCTAGTGATACATCATCCTATAGAGAAGGAATTACAAAGAGCAGCACATATGATAAAATCCATACAGATCTTCCCACTTCAGACAAGAATACTGATCCAAATCAAGATGATGAAGAAGTTGAAGCAGATCTGAACACTGCTTTCCAAGAAAGTCCTTCAGTAACAATACTAGCTGGTGAAGATTCTACTGAAACTTCTGTTTGTAATGGTGAAGATGCTGCAAGTGACTATGTAATGCACAACTATGATTCTGTTGTAAACAATGACAGCCAGTATGCCTCTAGCCTCTCCTGCTCTGTTGACTCACTAGATGACATCTCTATGCATTCGCTCCCGATCAACAGTGGCACCTGGAAGAAGAAGAAAGCTGAAGGATCTCTGACACTGCCCAATGCCGACGAGACGTGTCGTTCTGTTCCCAGCTCCCTGTCCACCATTGTGAACCAAGGATGTGACGACTCCTCAGTGGACATGAATTCCTCTGGTAATGTGTGGCGGAGGTATCCTGATGATTCTGGCCCCACCGGAGAAGTTCCTATCTGGGTGAAGAGAGACAGCAAGAAAGACGGGAAATCGAAAAACAAGAGTGGCAAGAAGGAATCCAAGTCTGTTGCTCAGAGCATCAAGTCAACATTATTTGGTAAGAAGCCTGGCCTAGGGAAGATCTTTGGCAAACACAGCAAGGACAAGAAGGCTAAACAGGAAGCCAAGCTGAATGAAAGTACTAGTAGCAGTAACAGAACACTCCTGGGAAATCCCAAAGCCAGTACACTGTGGCAGCATGAATCCAGGACCAGTCCATCTGCCATTGTTCCTCCTTTCAACTACAGTCCTCCATCTTCTACCAAGCCAGCAGTGGGCACTTCAATCAATTCTTCATTCAACTCGACACTGGATACCTCCGAGGCCATCATGACAGACACATTGACAGACAAGCGTCAAGGCATGCTGGCGAAACACGCCACAAAGACTGAGATGCTGCTCGCTAGACGCAGACAGTCGTACCTGAACAGCTCCATCAAGATTGATGACAGTCTGGTGGATGATGAGAACAAGAGGCCGTGCTTGGTGACAACGGTATGACACAAGTAGAGCCTCCTCGTGTATCTACTCATTGGTATTCCAACGCTTGCCCATGGTCACTCTGAGAAAGCAAGAATTGGCCTGAATAGTCAAACCAAGACATGGTGTGTACATCTCACTTCCCCGACGTTGGCCATGTACGTTTCTGATGTGACATTCATAGGACAGAAAACTTCCCACGAGTCCTGCTGTATGGACACTGACGTGCTTGTGCCATACCGACTCGAGTCTATGCTGTAACTACTAGCTAGTCCTATCCCGTGTAATAGCAAAACCCAATGACAATATGCAGACAATGTAAAATCTAGCATTATGCAGAAAGTGTGAAAAGACATTACAGTGTGCTAGACACAACGTGGATGTAGTCAACTGATGAAGGCCGCAAATACTTGCTGCAGTTATGTGTTGGACTTCTAGTCAAGAGCTAGTGATACAGCATTACCTCCTGATTCATCCCTGCCTTGTGTGTTCATATCGCCAGTAATCGTCATTGGCCCCGAGACTAACTGGTTCTTTGCTTTAATCCTCCAAACGTGTGTTGGCTGCTGCTGCCCCCGAGGTCTCATCCTGTACATATGCATCCTGTAAATACACTGTCATCCGGCACCCAGCCACCTCAGCTTCCATGAGTACATGTCCCCTCCTGGTGATGCCCAGACTTCTGACTGGTTGCCAGGACAACGTCGCTGTGCGACTGTGTTGTGTCAGTGACTAGGACACCATCAGCTTGTAACCATGGTAACTAGTCCCGCGTGAAAGCATGGTAACCTAAGCCGGCTTGTGACAGTGATATCCGCGCGGGTGAAGCAGATTAATCATGCTATCAGTGTTGTGATTGCTATGTGATGAAGAATCGAAATGCTTTACATACTTTAATTTTACAGTTTGTTTTTACAATAACAAGTGTGTTTGTATGTTTACATCCCACCTTCACTGGTTTGACCACTTTTAATCCTTACCAAGTTCATGTGCAGCATATTATTGGGACTCAGATTTTATCTCTGTAATGTCTTATTCCAAGAAATATCAAAATTTTTATCATTATGTATTTATTGGAATCAAACTTGTTGAAATCCGAATGGTGCTGTGTGACTGTGCACATTTAAATGTGGTCGAAGGATGGCTTTCAGATAATCTCACTCAATTGCAATGTTTTTAGATACATTTTATCTTTTTGCAAGACCTGACTCAATTTGCAAAGAGATTTGGATCATTTTTGGTGTTGTACCAAAGAGTTGGTAATAAATGTAACAGTCCTTGTTGACTCATCTTCTTAGGTGTAGTTTTAACATTATAATAATGTGTCAATCTCTAGTTGCAATACCTCTGTTTATCAAAGTAGTTCATCAAAGCTCTACCATTGGCAAGATGTACAGGGCATATATGTTGTCACAATATTTATCATCATCTATTTCATTATTAATTTAATACATCAAAAGTGTTGATATTGGAAATTTAGCTGTGCAATGTTTTCCTGACGAATACATACAGTATTGTAAGGTAGTAAACATGACATACATAGACTATAATTTAGTCAAATGAACATCAAACTTTTACTTTATCCTGAAAAGTATACATACTCTGCTTGCAGTTTTCCTGCATGTGCTACCCAACCCGGTATTTCACAAGTATTTCCTGAATGTTACTGTTCACCCTCCAGCACAAGTTGAAATTGACATATCCTTAGATCTAGTACTAGTATACAGAAACGTGTGTGGACAGAGAATAATCTAATGCGCAAGTTCAGTTTTTCTTAGCCTTTGTCATCCATATCTATATTTCAATAGAATATTTCTTAATTGTGATACGGTAGGATGTTTATCATTCTAATCTGAAAGTATTTCTTGGAGTAATGGTTGGATTTCCAATAATATTATATATACTTAAGTGCACGGTCCAAGTATTATAGGAAAAAGGAGAGATAATGTTTTGTTTTGGGCCACATGCCCATAGAATATATTATACATTGGTATGTAAAGTTTTAGGGCAAAGCATACGTATTTTGAAGTATCTAAACATGTAGAATTAAGGGAAATTGACAAAAGTATTGTAAGTGATGTAATGTCTATCTTGCAGGCTTCAGTGCTATGCAAGATACTCTGAGAAGTTTGGTCCTAATAGTCAAAAGTAGTTATTAATGTTATGTTCAGTCACTCGACATGGCTACAGCCTATGTCAATATACTGGTATATCAAATCTGGGTTTCTGTGTCTTTCTCCAACTGTCTGTCTGTATGTATGTAAATAACTGTAAAGGTTTCCTTCATTGTCATCAGCTGTTACTACACTGTAGATCTAGAGTCAACTTTGCAAGATAAATTATTTATTGATCATAGCACATGTGTTGTTTTAATGTTCTGTCTTTCTGGATGCCAGTGGAGGAGGATATAACAGCAACTGAAGACAAAGTGATTAGAACTCTGTGACATTGACAACTGACTTGAAGCTTTCTTACAAGGCATGACACCAATCATGCTCTCCTGACAGCGATAACACAACAGTCTTTATACCCCTCTTCCGGTCTCGTTGCCATGGTTTCTTTTGTTCTAAGCGTACTTGTATATCCGGATACACGT
>JAUTBQ010086091.1:0-16408 GCA_032361185.1 Lepetodrilus ovalis
AGTATAATTCTTGGTATACTTTCACAAAGCCCTCTTATCCACTAAGAGGCTGGTAGCACTCTCTTTGCCGATATATCTAATACACTGCTAAGAGAACCCTACCAATCTATTAGTAGATAAGATAGCTTCGTGAAAAGATACCCTGGTCATTCTTGACATCTCTTGGGTATTTTAATTTAGTAATTTCATCACTGGAGGTTACCCTAGGGTGGATTGAGTCGTGAATCGAATACAGCATATGACATGTTATCAGTTATGCGCTAAATCATGATAATTCCGTCTTCCTTCAGATGTGTCAAGATTACTGTTTGGTCAAGCTTACTGCGGATACCTGTGGGTGCTATGATGAAAGAATGGAGGAAGAAAACATAAACTTTAAAATTACCGATCAATATCGTCCGTGTAGGAAAATGGCAAGTAAGTACATATTTAATGGATCATCCATAATATTGTGTTATTTTATTTTATTTTCATTGTTAACATATCTATAAATATTTATAATGTACGTAGTTTGAAATTATGTATTGTTTATTATTGTGCATTATGTTTTGAGTACGTGTTTGTTTGTTTGTGTGTTTGTGTGTTTGTGTGTGTGTGTGTGTGTGCGCGCGCGCGCGCGTGCGTGCGTGTGTGTGTGCATGACAATTATCGTTAATGATAATATATTTTGTATGATTTATAGGGAATGCGTATACATTGTCAAATGTTGGCTATACTTTATGTATTATTCTATCCTATATTTCAGAAATTAAATGCGTAATGGAAACTGCACGAGCTTTTGAATTTAGAACAAAATCCTGTGTCTGCCACAGTCCATGTTCGTAAGTTTAAATAATGCAAGTTAAACACGAACATTCATATGTGTTAAATCGAGAGATAAAAAGTAAATAAGACATGAACATATTGGAAATGTGCATATATACTTTCAGGTAAAAATACATTTAACCATGCAATGTGCTAACAAACCGTGTAGTGATTGCATGCCTTTAATTTAAAGTTTAAATAAGAATATGTCATTTGTATCATTACACCTTCCGCCATGTTGTGTGCGAGTAATTGTACATGGAGTTTTCCCAGTGATAATTATGATAACATGATGAGCCTGATAAATTTATTATGTAAGACTGATATTCTTTTATGGAACTATAAATACCTAGTAGACATTGTGTAGCTGCTGTTACAAACATCTTTTCCCTTCTTTCAGAGAAACAAAATTCGAGAGAAGTATATCTAGCCGACAGTGGCCTTCCATTGAATATTCGGTAGGTTATCTTTCTGAAATGTTTTCATTTCTCGTCCGATGAATAGTATGTAACAATTACGAATACTTTACAACTCAATTTGATACTGCGAAGACTAAATAACCTCTATCCTAGTGCAGTGAAGCTTAGAATAAATACTCCCCATGGAGTTGAGATGGAATGTCGTGCATTTATTGGGATAATGCGATGCCCTACATATAATATCTTACTCTAGGAGCGCTACGATAATTCCGTGGAACCGGATGTGGATCTGTAGGTTTACGTCAAATACGTCCAACTAAATAAAACCGAGTGCAATGTTCATTTTAATAATTATATAAGCATGTGTATGTTTCCTTATGTTGTCAAGCATGTCTTTTATTTCAGGATGTACTGAAAGAAGCTGTTTGTGCAAATAATCGATGGCAACATTGTGGTAAATTGAGACAATACGACGGATACCGGCTGGCGTAAGTTGTCTATAAGTTGTGGGTGACCCATAACAAATGCCACCCATGATAATTTCAATAAAGTTTACAATTCTTTGGGTAACAACACCATATTTAGTCCACACGAACTAGAGTCCAAGGACTCTTTGTTTTACAGCCTTTCCAAAATGTGCTCCATATGCGCCCCACAGCGTTGCAAGCAGACCGCAAAGAAATTCCACCCTACAAAATGTCATCCATGATAATGTTAATAAAGTTCACAATCCTTTGGGTAACAACACCATATTTAATGCACACGAACTAGAGTCCGTGGATTACGTGTCCACCGAGTTTCAGTCCTGTGGGTTGAATAGTCTTTGTTTTAAAGCCTTCCCAAAATGTGCTCCAGACCCGTACAAATTTTGCACGTCGTGTTTAGGTCTGCTTGCAACGCCGTGGGGCGCATCTGTAGCACATTTTGGAAAGGCTGTAAAACAAAGACTATTCAACCCCCAGGACTGAGACTCGGTGGACACGTCGTCCTTGGACTAGTTAGTGTGCACTAAATTGTGAACTTCATTGACATTGGCATGGGTGGCATTTCTTTCAATAGTTTGTAATACGAAATACAATTTAAATAGAAATCAATTATATAATAGTCATAAGTCGGGACCCGAGATTACGAAAATTCTGTTCATAGCCAACTCAAAATCTTACTGGTGATTACGAAACTCTTTGAATGGGTTCATATGCTTTAGCATCCTACCAAATCGTTTGTCTACACTCCTTCTGTCGTATGTACTCATCACTTGTTATTCGTAGACATAAATTGTATTTTGGAACTCCTTAGGAATATTCAACTGATGCTTACAATCGTAAATAATTCGCGATATATCTGATGATTTAGCTCTGTCCACTAGAATGGCGTATGTAGACACGTTCACGTGGCGACATTGTTCAAGATGAGAAATGCTATCTAGACTGGTTCCACGCCACTTGTTCGTTTTGTAACATCGACAGGAAACTGATTATGTAGTTCATCATCTGCTACTGCCAATAGCTGATCACCCTATCCGAGTATTGTTCTTTTAGATCGATACGTATGCACTATGTAATTATACATATCACAGTTCAATACGGTATGTCATAATCCCATCCATTTCCTAATCATGCTCATATTATGCGACAACCTGAGTTGCGCGCACAGTGAATTCTGTAATTACAAAATGGCGACAGCGTATCGTGATTAATACCAGAGATAGGGCCGATTTTTATAAAAATCCATCGAGATGTTTTTTCGTGATGCAGATTGATATTATGTGTTAATATTAAAACATCTAATAGATGTATTGTATTTATCTTTCAAATTTACATTAAATGTGATGGATTCTACTGTTGAGTTCGCGCTGGAGTATTGTCATAGGCATTCAGTAAGTACGATGTTGAAGTTGTCGATGAATACGAAAATAATCATACATTTTGTAATCTCTATATTCTGAGTCCGAAATTGTGTTATTTTGGAGGAAAAGAAAATATCTTGTTATAAACATGAGTGTTTACTCAAAGACGATTCGTAATATAAATGTCAAGACAAGACAAGCAGTTCAATCTAAAAAGAATATATGATGGCTTTAAGAAAATACAGAACAATGCAACATATGTCATATGTCGTATGCCAATATATAATAGTATTACGACTACTGAACTAGCAACAATCCATATTTTATTTTTTGTTGTAATTTACTGTAATCAATTATAATCCAAGTTATAATATTATTTATGCCGAGAGTATATTTGGTGTTACAGTGCATTTAATAAATTAGAAGTAGAATATAAAAGAAAATTAATATTTAATATGAAATAATGATTCCATGGCCAAATGTTTCATAACAATCCACGGGGTTCTAAACTAGTGCTTGAATTCCTTACAATCGACTGTGAATTGCACGTGTTTCTTCTATCGCGATTAAATTTATGTTGAGTATTTAAATCACACGTTATGTTGAGGTAAGTCACTATATAACTAACGTATATTTTAATTCGCTGTGTATTGCTTTAGGAAACGTGGTAAATATACATGTGGTCGGTATTTCATATTAATCTTTTGTGTGTCTTCTCTTTCAGGCAGAATTTCATAAAGCTGAATATTTATTACGAAGATTTGAATTACGAGAATATTACCGAAGATGCGGACTATGCTGTAAGATCATATACTTTTTTGATTATTATTCATAAAACAAACAGTATATTATTCTAATTAATACACAATTATTTATCCAATAAATTGGGTCTTAGAAAGGTGAAACAATTTAATTTGTAGAAGTATAAAAACGAATGTATCTATACCAAATTCATACTTTCGTTCAAAACGTAAATTGATAAATGTGGTTGTATGCCTTTAAATGCTCAGACAAGGCATGCACTTATTTATATCGTTAAAGTAGCATTCTACTTCGTTGTACGTCAGAGGTCCAATGAACCAATCGCCTTTGACGGTATGCTGGCGCTTTAAAAATGTATTTTTTTATTTATTTCATTTGTTTGATGTATTAATGTAATTACTTAATTTACAATGTTTGCTTTGTTTTCAAATCCAGGAGGCCCAGTTTCTGTCTGACATTGGTGGCACTCTGGGTCTGTGGATTGGCCTCTCGGTCCTCAGCATATTCGAGGTCGGACAATTCGTGGTACAACTAATAGGTGTCATCTGCGGATGCGGGAAACGTAACGGGGGGTCACATGACAAGAAACCGGATGTGCGCAGTGACAAAAAAGGACCTGAAAGTCGGCGTACATCTTCAGATCCAATACCCCTTTCTCGCACTGGTTATGATGACTATCGCATTTATAGACACTGATTCCGTCTATGCTGATTTTGGGAATCACATGACAGGGAACCGAAAGTGCGCAGAAATAAAAATGGACGAGAAAACCGGCATTCGTACTCAGATCTAGATCCGATACCCATTTTTCGGCGTGTTTATGATGACTATCGCACGTATAGACATTGATAGATATTGATTCTAAATTATTGTTAGAATTTAATCATTAAACTCACCAGGAATGATCATACAATATCCATTTTATAAATATGCTTTCCTATGCAAATAGGATGACATTTTATCCACACTTTTAAGCATACGTGGTCAATGCTGTTCAATATGCTGACGTGGCTTATTTATATCAAATATATTTGATATTGTATTATATGGCTATGTATATAGTGCACACTCGGACAAAGAGAGATATACATGCACGTTATTCCGTAACACTTGGTATATGGTTGTCCTAAGTTAAAGCTAATGTTGACGGAAACTATACAAGAAACACGCAATTTGTCTTTCACGTAAACGGGTCTATTAAACAAATTGTTTAAATTCATAATTCATAATTCAGCTAGTTACACACCACAATTCATAATTCAGCTAGTTACACACCACAATTTCAAAGCGATTCCTTTGCGGATGACCGACCTTACGCCATCATGATGTTGTTATAATTAACCTTTGACACGTTTTAACCTTTGATATGTGTCTTGTTTATGTATAAAGTCGTGCAATGTGATTACGTACCTTTATTATTTAAGCTTATCAATATTATTATTGAATGTTTTATTTGTATGTTATTTAACTATTACGTAATGCTGTATGTTATATTTATGGCCGTAATTTGTAGTTTTGAGAAATACAATTAGAGGCCCGTTGCTCAAAACAGTTGTAGCCTAAATTTCGGAATCCGCTACAAGTATAAGTCTGGCTGCGTGAAGCACTTTTATTACTACAATAGTATTAGCTAATCATATTCTCAAGTACTAGTATTGTAGCGATAACAGTATTTTGTGCAATGGACTTACATTTGTAGCGCGTTCCGATTTGTTTTACTTGTAATCAATTGTAACCACAACTGTTCTGTGCAAAATGAAGTAAACAGATATCATGGCATTATCACTGTAAAATCAGGTCCACAAATATATTTAATATTTGTAAGATTGTAATGGAACACGATACTATATGTTTTAGTTGTAATGGTGCGCTAAGCATTTAGCAAAACAGAATCCAAGAATATGCATGTGCATGTTTCGATCATATTATGAATGCTTCATTCATCTAATCGTAGTCCATCACATCGAATGAATCCGGTATAAAATATTGACAATCTCCCCATACTAAACAATCGTATGTAGCTGATGTGAATCGTATCCACCGTGCTATAGTACCCGTGGGGAACTTCACAGATCTATGTGTGGGAGGTGTGTCGGCGTACGATGACGTTGATGGCTTCCTTTACAGACATAGACGCGAAAATATATATGTGATTTTCTTCAAATGCTGTGTTACCATTGTTTCTATTATTAAAGACGAATACCGATGAGCACGTCATATTTAATTTAGAACGTTTGCTCTTCCACGGTGTAGACTACGAAGTGGCCCCACGGGTAATGAGTAACGAAATGGAATAGCACCCCGTGTATTACATACCATGCATGCATATAGGCAGTAACTGAACTCTGTACATAGTTTGTCCAAGAAACGTACATACAGTTTTTAAATGAATTTATTTTGTATAACAGCGTTGACTTATTATTTTTATATATATTACTAGTCGCTTTAGACGTCGTAAATGGCATTGCCAATGTCTCACATTTTGTATTCATGTACATAATAATATGATGCTATTTATTATAGCAACAACGAAAAGTCAAAAGAAAGATATGATGTGTAAAGCTAATTTTAATGTAAGTGTGAATATACATGTATGTCGTTTTGGTTTGTAATTATCTGTTATTCTATAAAACACACCGGAAATAAACTTTGATTTTAGATATATTAATTATGATCATTCAAAAACTGTTTTAAGGGTCTCAGTTATAACGGTTTCTCCGCTTACTGCTCAACTTCTAACCAATACATCCTTGCACTATTAAAATCCATCTTGTAGGGCTGCGTACGCAGATTTCGACAAGAGTGATTTCCGATTCTCCATTTTGAACACAATTTTCATCAAGCAGTACAACATTTTGCCGTCTAGTTTTAACAATTTCTTTTGTATTTGAAGTCGTATATATGCAGTGATACATAAGACGGATTATCGAATTTAACTAACATGCTTAGTAAGATTGAATCCAAATTATGTATCATAAGTGCGTGACAAATTTGTGAAAGTCGTCGAAACATTAAACGTTTTTTTCTCTTCGCTGACGTTGCTGGCATACGTGACGAGGCAGCCATGACCTATGGCAGTCGATCAGCTACATACGATTTTTGTTTATTTTTAGGACTTTAAACATGTTCTAATGTTCTATTCATGTAAACATACTCATGATACAGCTATTACATTTAATATCAATACACCATGACCTAACAAGGTGATTATCATCAACAACAGCACTGTCTCAGTTGAAAAACAGCACTTTTCAGACTTTGCCACTCGCGTTCAGGGTAAGTTGACATTGTCGCGTCTGTGCATATCATTTTAAGTTGCGCATGTCGAAAATGCCAAGGGACTTAACTACAATGTACTAACATTTCGTCATTCCTATTTATAGCCTATCTGTGCAAGCATGTATTGTGAATTAAATAACTTTAAACTATGAAAAAGTGTCCTGTAGTTATAGTAACAGGATGAAGAGTTGAATTATGGTTGCATTATTTTGATTTATCCACGAGGCTTGGAAGTTGAATTCATTGTAGTTCTTATCAACAGCATTGTTTGCTGATTATAATATGAAAATATATTTATGGCTACACTAGTTCATAGAAAAGTAAAGAAGATATACAATCAAAACATTATTTTATTCGAAAGATAGGTTTCATAAATATACATGAGGGTACAAAAGTCGTGTTGGCATTTTGAGGTTTAAAAATGGTTGAACTGTGACATTTCTCAAATGTAATGATGAATAAATATTGTACAACATTGTTATGATTCTGCAGCATGTTTCTGAAACCTCTTTTAGCTATAGTTGAAATTGTAATTCCATTGCAGGAAATATATTTATCGCTGCAGTACTTAAGAATATGGTTAGCAATTAAAGTATTTTGCGGCAATGAAAGTATTTTACTGCAGTCGTCGCCTATGAGTGAGATATTCCTGCTGTGGCGCAAAGCATTCATTAAATCAATAAATTTTGCTGTAACTAGACTTTACATTTGTAGCTGGTCCCTAACATCTTGCTTGCAATCACACAACTTGACCAGCATCATTCTACATTCCTGCACAAACACAGGATGATAACGATTAACAATATTTACACAAATCTATTTACAGAATAATATTTACATTGTCAATATACAAAATGTAATAGGACATCTTTCAATCTACATCTGAGTAGGGTACTCCATTTTATCAGCTGTGTATGCATTGATGCAAAAACAGAAATGGTGGATCACAATTCAAAAACACTTCTACAACATTCCTTTTTTTTATACAATCATGATAACAAATTTCATTTGCAAAGAAAAACAAAGTATTTAATCCAAGTTCAAAATACTTCAATAATTACTTAGATCTTCTTGTATAAATATATTTACATATTCTTTTTATTGAAAAACATTTTCTGCGGGAAACGTACAAAATTGATATTTTCTATCCCTGTGTCCATTGAAGTCTAGCTGTCAGTTATGTCCACCCCACCAAAACTCATGTCGTCTGCTTCCGGAACAATCTGGAATGGTAAACAAGGTTGCATCTGCAGCTGATGGTGGACTTGCTGCAGCTGCATGTGTTGTTGGTGCCGTTGTACTTGTTGCTGGAGTTGCATCTGCTGCTGCTGTTGTTGCTGTTTAATGAGATCGAGTGCCTTCAACTGTTGGATCATCATGGCTGGCTGTGACGGGAGTGACATCGTCTGGTGTGGTGGCTGCAGAATGAGTTGCTGCCCAGAGTTGTCTCCCATCCCTGTGAAGCAGATGGAAAGTGTTCAGATTAATAACCTTGAAGAATATCATCGTCAAATGACCCGAGTTTTAACTTGTAACACAAATGATAAATCTGTGGAATAGCAGCGAAGATATATTTGTGATGCGCATTTTGACAACTGAAGCCATGTTTATTCCAATTGTTTATTCCAATTGCATTAGAACCACTTTCAATACTACAAACCCTGAATATAATCAATGCTTAACAAACATGACAGGAGTGGAGATGGCGTGATGAACACTAGCAATGCTTACCAGGCAGGATGGGAGTGGGGATGGTGTGATGAACACTAGCAAGGCTTACCAGGCAGGACAGGACAGGAGTGGGGATGGTGTGATGAACACTAGCAAGGCTTACCAGGCAGGACAGGAGTGGGGATGGGGTGTGTCCTGGTCAGCTGCTCCGTGATCAGCCTCAGCTCCTCCTGCTGGTGTCGGATGGCGTCCTGAAGAAGCTCTGACTTCTGCCTGAGCTGTTCCTGGAGCGCCTGCTGGGCGGGGGTCAGGAACATCTGTGGTGGGTGGGAGGCCGGCAGGCGTGGCTGGAACACAACACCACCTGGAGGTCAGGGGCCCGTTCCATGGAGCGAGCGATAACACTACAAGAGTTGTAAGTTCCTGTACGTGTGCCGCAAGTTACAACTCTTGTAGTGCTGGAACATATGATCCAGATTTAGGTTCAGTTCTGAAGTTGACCACCAAATTTTCCAATTTAAAAAAATTTGCCAATTACCATTTGTAGTTTGGTGTTGACTATACTTGAGGGGTTATTTCTTCAATTCATATTTTGCCACCAATTGTTTCTGAACGTTGGTGTTTGCTGTATATTATTGCAGTCCAGTCTTAAGTGTATTTCTTGCACATGTGTCAATGACACATATATTTAAGTTATGTGCAGAATTTATATCATGCTATAGATGATCTCGTGATCTCATGGCACATTTCAATTGTTTATTTGATCATTTAATACAGACAATTGATATTGCAGTTGAATACCCCTACATGGTACAATGTAGGAACATTTTAATTAAAATGTGTACATGTCTACAAATATATTGCTACAGAAAGTTAGTATAGACATTCAGTCCAGATGGACTAGCCACGATAAGGAGTTGTTTACATAGTTCTCATATAATTGATAATTCTACATCTCACTGTCAATCAACATTATGTCAATCATTGATCATGTTGAAAATCTGCAAACATATCATAAACCATGCTCTCCTGACAGCAATAACACATCAGTCTGTACTATACACGGTCACACTACGAGGGTTTTCGTGTGTTCAGCATTATACAGAAATTTATTGATTCAATTGGTGCAGGTTGCAAAACAACAACATCCAAAATGGTGCACGATATTCAATTTAGAAGCTATCAATTAACGATTGATATCGTCTAAATTCCAAACAGTAGACCTTTATCTCCTTAAAATATAAGTCAAGGTACCATTTCCAACCAATCGATTTGGTACCATTTTAGCCTATTCAATATTCGATTTTCGTCAACATCGTGAGCCATTTTGGATGTTGCCATTTTGGGCCTGCACCCATCAGCTAATAATCATATGAACCAATCAAATTCCTTATAATGTTCAACACACGAAACCCCTCATAGTGTGACAGCGTGTAACACAGACAGTTGTGTTCTCGCTGTGAGGAGAGCATGATCATAAACATGCAAATGCATATAATCGGAGATGTTTTCTATTCTACCAATTGTACTCACTTCTTGAGATATGGTCCGGGATGGCATGACTAGATGTTTGTGAGATCTACCCAATACAGACACGCATCCAGTCTATAGACTATGTCTGACTGAGCAAAATGCTATCATTGACTACGGTAAGCTAATTGGATTTTTAGTACGGAAATGCTAGTACATGTACATGTATGTGAATAGATCTATTATTCTAAATATTGGCTATCAAAGCAAGCACTACTGGTAAAACTAACTTGAAATAAATATGGTTAATGTTTGATTTCTGTCATCCTTTTTCTGTACCAGTTTCCATTGCACAATTATCATGGGTTCTCCTGTGAACAGACCACTGACATATCACTGACATACTGTGCAAAATAGCACATTTCCTTCCAAATTCACTTGATGAAAAGTGCTCTTTTACCCCTAATGAAGATGCTGTATAGATGTTTTGTGATTAGACTAGCATGGATTGACTGTTCCATCCATAAATGCAACTAGTACATAATTATTCGATAATTATACATGACACCCAACTTGCTAGAAGGCATGGTGGTCGGGCGCCATTGTACAGCCTATAATGTGAACTATTGTCTGCATACCTCTGGTGCTCCCCCAGAGCTGGGAGAGTGAGACGACACAACGCTGACTGCGTCTCCTGCGTTCAGGGCAGACTGCAACACAAACAGGACCATCATTTTACAGCATAAACCAGCAAAATATACACTGTTAACAGTTTGATGACCTGTTTCCAATATTATTAATATCCACAA
Source organism: Lepetodrilus ovalis (assembly GCA_032361185.1). Taxonomy (NCBI): domain Eukaryota; kingdom Metazoa; phylum Mollusca; class Gastropoda; order Lepetellida; family Lepetodrilidae; genus Lepetodrilus; species Lepetodrilus ovalis. The sequence goes on from JAUTBQ010086091.1 coordinate 11,061, forward strand.
TACTGTAAAAGTGAATGTTTTTATACCATTATTGCTGTTAAAATTGTTAGAATGAATCTTCATAAATATTTAGAAATTTGTCATACCGTAATTATTTCCCAGCCTTACTATCTGCAGAGCTCGCCAGCTCACTGTTGCTTCTGTCGAGAATGTAAATCTTACATAAACCATATCAAAATCAGTCAAACTTGCACCAACCCTTACTGAGTCTAACAAAGAACTCACCAGCTGTTTCTGCTGCAATGCCAGCATGCCGTGAGGAAGCCTGGAAATGTTGACTGGTACCATTCCACGGGGTATCGTCATGGACGTAGGTGGCAGCGATGGTGGCAGAGATGGTGGTTGTGCTTCTTTAAGACGCGGACATTTCGGTGGTGGTGGTTGTAGTGGTTGTTGCTGTTGCAGTGGTTGTTGATGTGGTGGTGGTGGTGGTGGTTGCTGTGGTTGTGGTAGATGTGCTTGTTGCTGTGGTGGCAGAGGTGGAGGTTGCTGTTGCTGTATGAACGTCTGGAGGTGACTGGAGACAGACTTGCTGGTCTTGGTGACATCTAGCTGGGTGGAATGAGGCATCTGAACACCATCTGAACCTTCTCCTTGACATGTACCTGGAGAGTCACAAGGAAAGTTACATCATGTTCAGGACTACACATAACAGTGAGATATAGTCAGCCATCTTTACAGCTATGTTGACCTCAGTATACAGAATATGAACCTATCCAAATATATTGCCAGTTCAAATATGTTTGTTTAAGATTGTATATAGATCTGATTAGCTAGAGTTGAGACTCGCCAGACAAGACAGTTTCCGGGGTGTTTGGCTCCAGAGCAACAGAACTGGGTCCGGATGTGACGGAACATGGAGGGCTCTCTTGAGGCTTTTCCATATCCGTATCTTCCATATCCATGTCCTCCCTTTCGGTCTGTCCCGTATCCTTCCTCAGTGCTGACCGGACCTCAGAGAAACTGCAGAGAAACAGATGACGACTTTCCATCAGGCATCTGTACCATGTATCGACTGATGAAATAGAGAACACTTTGCTACACTGTGTAATTAACATTGTCTGTGTTTTAGCCTTGGATTATGTGAGCTTCAGCTTATACAGTGTCCCCTTGATGTAATGCTGAAGTTGGGGTCCATGAAATAACCCCCGCGTTATAGTACCTGCCTTATACGATACTACAGGGAAATAACAGGGGGAAAAAATGGGATCCATGTCTGACCCTGTGTTATATCATACCGTGCATCATACCGTGTTATATCGAGGGGACACTATACATATAAAAATCATGCAAGCACTACTATTATCAACTCCAGTTCCCTCCCGTCTCTGATACAGTTTCATCGTCAAATCGAGCATGTAGTGGGTGCACTATACCTGACGACAGTGTTGGTACACACAATGAACTCGGGCTTGGAGTTCCACTGGTGGTACGTGATGTAGTAGCGCGTCTTCAGCCAGATCCACTGCTGGCCTTTGGTCAAGAACCGGTAGTGACAGGACATGCCCTCCCCAGTCTGCATCACTGTCCACAAACACAAAAACGACATTATTCTAATACAGTAGTTCCTACTCTCCAATAATTCAAATATGTTAATTAATTGCTGATAAAGAAGTACTGGTACACTGTATTCTGATTTTTAAAATATGAGCATGCACAATTTGTGAAAGTGGTATTTAAACAAAATATTTGAATGGCTAAGAATTTAAGTAATGATAGATCTACTAGTAATGTGTTCAAATAATAAGGGACTGACAGTATATAAAGATGATTTTGAAAAAAAACGTCATTGTAAAATAAGTATTCAATGTAAAGTAATTTAGCTGCAGATAAATCGCCTACCCTCTAAAAACATGTTTTCATTAAATGTCGTAGTTAAGTTGTTAATATTAAATGATAATAAAGGTATATTTTACTTACACTGCTCATGACAATTTGCTATCTTTTCAAGGTCGTCCGGATGATAATAATCATAGCCCGATGTCCCCAGAACTTCAAAAGGGAGATAACCAATGACAGGTGGCGCTCTGAAGATAAAATGATATAGAAAACTTTGAAATGTCAATTAAATACAGTGCCCACTCGATATAACACGGTCCGATGCACCGTGGATTCGGATATAAGGTGGGGTCAGACATGGATCCCATTTTTATTTTTGTTATTTTCCTGTACTATCGTATAAGGCGGGTACTATAACGTGGGGGTATGTCATGGACCCCAACTTCAGCATTATATCGAGGGGACACTGTAGATGATAGTATCTATATTTGTCTTATACTCATGCTTCACAAATTCTGTCATTTTTGTTTAGGGACACTTCATGAGACGTAACATGACTCATCAGTTTATTTCAGTGTGAAACCTGCCACACCAGTAGCAGTGAGTGTTGCAGTATGCCTGTGACCAGCACAAGGTACCGGTACTGAAAAACCAAGATCCCCAGGGTGAGTTCAAGCTCAGGACCTTGCTCCAAAGTCTAACGATCTACCAGCATTACGACCTGCTTGTATACATGTAGCTATGGCTTAGTTTCTTATCATGATCTGAGTCATTACCTGTGGTCCAGAAAAAGGAACTTCCACCCCAGGGAATGTCTGGATGTGAACTCAGATGCCAGGTCGTTGCTGCTCGGCATCTCACAGATGACCTTGGCCTTCTGAAGGCGCACCGTGCAGCAGAGACAGGTGGTGTCCGCGGTGGAGGACCTCATGTAGCCCTCAGAGTCTGTCTGGCCCTCTGGAGGAGAAATAGGAATCAAGGCCAATGTTCACCACAAATAGTGCAATATGACCACCAACCATAGAGCATGAAGCATTTATTTCTCTAATGTATATCACATTTCCATGGAGGGTAGTAAAGTCTCTTCTTGTCGCATGTAGGTGAAAGATTCTCACAATGACGTTAAGCTCCATAATCACTCACTCAAGACAAAACTAAAATCTCACTTTAAGGAAGGGTATGGATGATTCTAATTATTCACCTCATTTGAGCAGTTATTCTGAATATTTGTGATATATAAATGTGCATATTGTTATTAATATTATTATTATTATTACTATTACTATTATTATTATTACTATTATTATTATTATTATTACTATTACAATTATTATTATTATTATTATTATTATTATTATTATTATTATTATTATTATTATCTGCGGGTGTGAGGAGACTTGCCATCGTCAGAGTCCCAGGGTCGACACGTGCCGGTCACCTCCACAGCTTCGTACACTTTGGTCTGTCTAGGGCTGGTGGAACCACACTGGAAGTGGCACTTGAATGAGATCTGGTTCTCCTCTGAAACAACAAGCCATTGACATCATGATGAGTATAGACAGTGTGGGAGAACTCCTCTGAAACAACAAGACATTGACATCATGGCAAGAATAGACCGTGTAGGAGAATCATTGTTAAAGAATGCAATACTTGTAGATTAATTGCTTCATCGAAAGAGGTCTTCTAATCTACTGGTTTGCAATTTTGAAGATACCCAGCCGGCACATCGCAATATACGATGTCGCTACGATGTCAATACGATATTGAAACAACATCAGCGATGTCGTGATGTGAAGTCAACGTCAATTCGACACCGTATGTCGCGATGTGCCGGCTGGGTGTAGTCATGGACTTGATGTTGGCTAATGCCAGACATGTGCATATGACTGAAATACAATTACAGTGTCCCCTCGATATAACGCTGAATTTGGGCTCCATGACATACCCCCTGCCTTATAGTACCCACCTTATAACAAAAATAAAAATGGGATCCACATCTGACCCCGCCTTATATCTGAATCCACCGTGTATCGAACAGTGTTATATCGAGGGGACACTGACTCTATGGGGATGAGAATGAGATCCAGGGATTGCAGGTCATGGGAGTACAGGGTCACATGATGGTACCAGGAGCCTCAACATACATGGAAATCTGTGGATTTGTGGCAGATTATCAGCACTGTATGCTGCCACTATAGATTTGTTCTCTTGCTGTGAGGTGACCATATTGAATGGAGGATCCTGTCCTATATAATTACAGGCTAATAGCATAATGACAAAGGTTTGTGTTGGAATCCGAATTTAGTGGGTTATCCAATTCTACCTTCATTTGCCAGCACTCTGAGCCATATATATATGTTACAGTTAATCTGTATAATCAGGTAATCTGTATAATACCTAATGTTTTCATTGAATTTCAGTTCACTATGTCTATTTGTAAAAAGCCTGAAATGACAAAATGATTCCCTTTAATTGCCAGATAGAATGGCATGAGATAGATTTTTAAGGCGTTTTCATCGGGAAAATTATATCATTGTTAGCGTTTTGCGCAGGTTTTCCCCTAGATGTGAGCTAGGGGTACCGTGCAGTGCTAACGTAACAGGTATAGGCCTACGTCTGGGGTAGGAGAATGCCTGTGGTGATGAGTGTGGAATAGTGTTCGATAATATTCACGACATGCAAAGTCACGTGAGGACATGGTATCCTCATTGGACATATGAACCAGCCGAGAAAAGAAAGCGTATGGACGAAAAACAAAGTGCAAATGATATATAGTTTTCAAGATACAACTGTTGATGCAACCTGCTGTTAAATAGGCCTACATCCGAAATAGATATCCATTAAAAGGCTGATGATGACAGTAATGTCGACACTTATGATGATGATGATGGTTTAGATTCAGATACAGATGAAGTTGACGACACAGGCAATGAAGTTTCCGAATATTTCTACAGAGTGTATGTCGTTTATTTTGAAATAATTCCGGGATCAACGAACAGTCAACTTAATGGCTATCGGCGAGACTAGGAACTGTGATCTAGTTTATACTCTGTGTGGAATGGATTTATTATGATGGTGTTCATGCAATTGCTTAGATAAGTTGGCAGCATTGTACATGTGCAATGTATAAGGTGGAACAACTATTGCAACAAGTGTTGGTCAAATATAGACCACAATAATAATTCCACAAAAGCAAATGATTCTTTCCATGAAACCAGCATCGTCCTCAATTGGAATAAAGGAATAGCTTAATGATGTGTTAAATATATATTTGGTGCATTTTCCTTGAACAACTTCCATTGTATTTCACACGATGTGTTATAGACATCTCGGTAGTTCCTAGTAGCATACAAATGCCCCTGGAAGAGTTGTCCAGCATGATTTCCACGGCGAGTCATCGTCCATTATCCCGCAGACCTAAGCAGCTAGTGAACGTAGAATGATTCACCTAGACAGTGTTTCATCCCAAAATGTAAAAGCTTAGGACATAATTTATGTCCTAACTCACAGGAAATCAATAGGACATTTTAGAAATCAATAGGACAGATGACAGAAAACATAAGACGTTA
>JAUTBQ010086202.1:0-16394 GCA_032361185.1 Lepetodrilus ovalis
AAGGCTGGTACTATAAGGCTGGGGGTATGTCATGGACCCCAAATACAGCCTTATATAGAGGGGACACTGTATGTGTACAAGTCCTTTTGAATAATTAATATCTGTCATTTGGATTCGGGGAGTCTCTACCATTAGGCAAGATAATGTGTGGTTAGATCGTCCAGGTTCAGAGAAAGAGGGGAATTCAGTGCACGTAGTTCATATTTGGGTCACGTCTTTTCTCAATCACCTTTTGTAGCCCTCCTCCTTACAAGCAAAAGCGATGTCTAAAGCTTTATTATGATTGGAAAATTGTTTCATGTTTTTCTTATTTAGAAAAACTCCCCATAAATTGGGGATTTGTAGGCACTGCTGAAGGAAGGATGTAGTCCGATCAATACATTGAATTGTCCCCTATGGATCTTGGCCATCCTTGACGTATATGTTATTAAGACAATGGAGATCAATGCCTAAGACTGACATTAGGTCAAATCCATTTGTATTCTTCTGCATAATATTCCATTTTGCTTTTCGTACTCCAGTAGAATTAACGACACTATCCAATCATAAAACAAGTAGTAAATTTCATTATGATAACGTAATAACATATGAAATAAATTGCTCGAGCATAGGTTGAGTCGTGTTAATGGTTGTTCAGTTTATTTGATTCACCGATTTTGGTTCCTTTGGCCCCCATCTGTATAGTCTCGTAGAAGATTTCTCATGCCAAGATGTCACGTTTTTTCATTATCGTAACGAAGAACAAGTCATTTGTTGATGAATCTGCTGCTGCCTTCTTTCACCCGAAGACTTCAAACAAATGTGACCCTTCAACCACGAAGCAATTTGTTGGAGACGGTCTGATGTCGGGGAATGTCAAGGTATTGCCAGTCTCCCCTGCGAAGCTCTGGCGACGGCACTCGGGGGACACGGGCAGGGGAATCAACATCGGGCGTATTCTAATTGGAACATATTTCTGCCGAGCCGCTATCCCACAATCCATCTCTGCCAGAGACTCCTCGCATGGAGAGTGGATCGCATGGAGTGAGGATGGCGGCCACAGAACAGGAAGTGAGGTAGTTAGAAAGGGCAGACCGCTGGTATTGACGGCATGCAAACAGGTCCAAGTGCATTGTCCCAGCCAATGTACATTCGGCCGACGCTCGTCCATTTTCGGCATGGAGATCGGTCCATTTCCTGCATGCTTCCATCAGGTTTTTGTGACGAGGTCCTCGATCATTCCGCTTCTGAAGCAAAGTGTTTCCTTTGCGTGTGCAATTTACACATAACCTTGCAGTTTTGAATGACATGTCGCTTAATTGAGATCTCTAAAATCTTTGCACTCTGACACGGTTTCCCTTCACTAGTAAAATGTACGTGAAGCGTCAATTTCACAAGTTGTAAAAAGAACATAATAGATCATGCTTGCAGTGTTTGGTCATGTGAGAGCATTGCATTACTTTAGATGTACCCCACCCCCTAACCCCACTCAACCACTGCTAGTCACTCTCCACTCCCCACTCTCCACTTGCTGCCACCATAGGCCAATGTGATATACCGGTCATGAGCCAAGACCATGTGTCACCACTTGTTCATAGATGCTTCACAGTTTACAGCAGCTGAGAGAGAACCTTGCATAAAACCACTGTAGAACATGAACAAAAAAAGCCTCAGATAAAAAGTTTCAATCTTTGCGAGGTTGGAGTTGATGTTAGGTCGTGAAGATGTCGGAAGTGCTCCGAAGGCTATCAGCTTACTTCTTTTTATGCGTCAAAATGTAAACTTTATGTTTTAGGAATGATGTTTTGATGTTCCTTCTGTTCCCCGTGGTTCAGAATCCAATTTGTCAAATGAGTTAATGTAGGTTTCTGTCGGAATGATGTCTGCAGTTAAGAACAGTTTCACATTCATTGGGCATTTGGCTATTATCTCTATTTATTGAGTTCACTTATTGTCATTGGTTTACCTGTATCAGCCGTGGTTCATGGATCTTACTGTAAGACACAGTTATTTCAGGTTTTCCTCCATGGAACAGGAACAATCGAAAGCATCTCTCTTGAAACAACTAAACAGTAAATGAAACTTTGATGCTTACAACTTTTATTTGTCATATTGGGTGCAATATTCCTGCGTGATATTCTAAGTGAACTAGCACTATAAAAACTGGTGGAAATCTAGACTATTCAAGCAGTACATATGCATGCAAGCCATGATATTAGTGAAAGAATCTTGAGAATGGCTTTCAACCCCAAATCAACCAACCAACCAAACTAAATTCATTTATTCTACCTAATTTTTAATTCCTTAATTTTATCCCTTTCCTATTAATCTAATTTCACTAAGCCAATGTATTTTCTACCATCAAACTTACAGATAACTTGGAAGACTGTCATATAACTTCAGCGATTGCTGTATTTCAGACTGCAGTTACCATGTTGGATGTGATGCTACAATCGCTTAGAATTATTGAAATAGGGAATTATTTAGTAGCTGCGGAAAGGAAGTAAAACACTACCAGATCCACGAGATTTTATCGCACTTACATGACAAAGATAGTGTGCCGTGAGGTAATTCCACAGTAATACAGACACGAACATAACTTTTCACTTTGCAGCTTAATGGATTTAAGACATAAAATGTATATAATACTGTATTTGCTACGGGGACAATGAACGGTAATAAAACACAGACCTGTCGCACCAAGGACATAAAGCAAGATGAAGTGATATAACGGCGTAAATTTAAACATTTCGTATTGACTTTGGAGGCGCTGTCGTTCGCTCAGATTGTTCCGAGGTGAAATGCGACAAATTCTATATTGATGCACTGCAGAGTCAGGAAATTCAACGTCAGTCGAACACGATTTTTCAATTGCTTCGGCATATATGGGGAGGCGAAAGATAATGGGGGTCTTCCCTTTGAGGAAGTGTTTACGCTTTTCTGTGGCGTTTTCCACAGGTGCGTATTGGTGGGGGGGACCATTGCAATGATTTCACATCGCTTGACATGCAAGTGGCAACCAGTGTTAGAGTCGTGTTTAGTTGAACATAGCATGGTAACAAAGCTTAAATCAACAGTTGTGACGGCAGCGCAGGACTTTTAGAGCCGAAATTGACATGTCAGTTATCCTAGTCAATACGACAATTATTCTTAGTGGGAGGTGAAAATAACAATTTCAACACATGAAGGGCCATTTCCTGACAGGTAGAATAAGCGTGAAATTACCCGAGTTTGAGGGCAAGTTCGATATGAGAGGTTATAACTTGTCATTGTCAGTGGGACTGATTGCTCTGCTATAAGTATACGGCGTGCCGTGGAACCAATTGGTTTTGTAACTGGAAGTCGTTCAGTCGAAACTCTGCGTGTAGACGAGTGTATTAGTGTCGAGAAATACAAGGAATACGGGAAATTACAGGTGCCCAGTCCATATAAATACTGCTGAATGTCTTCACATGTTTTGGCAGCGACTCGTTCAGATTCTTTTTAAGGTGACAGTTGACAGTTATTTCTAATTATTGTTTCCCCTGAATTGAAATTTAGTACCTTCATTTGACCGTGGTAAACTGGCTGAACCCTATAGGGTTCTTAGATTCTAACAGGACTTCAAAATATTTGCTCATACTTACCGTTTTACTTATTCATTTTATGTTTCCATTTACTGTTTATCTGAATTTAAAAAAATTATTGTAAGGAAAACTTTATATGAAATTATTACAATTTGATATTTAGTTGAGTTACACTTTTTGTAAAGTTATGAATAAATCTTCTGTAAGTGTTACTGTCATGAATTCATAAAAGTAGGTCAATGTTCGCACAAAAATTATTTTCAAGTCGAACCGATAATTCGAGAGATAATGGATGCGGTTATAAAATTTTGATATAATTTCCGACATGAAATGGAAGCAACTGGTTGATTCTGGCGATGATAAACCATATAATAAACAGTGTAATGACCGCTGGATGGGCATCCTGTATTTTATGTTTCACTTTGATGGACACAAATGCCCAGCAATGCCCGATGAACTGAGGCCAGCCGCTGAGAGTAAAGGTTAAACCTGTTATAGGTATCATGTGATATAGGGGGCACCTGTGCGGACCCACAATTGAGCAATACTCGTACATTCCTGCTCCCAATTACCCCCATCTGCACCCTCCTGAAGAACGGCTGCCATATCAGAACTGCATTCCAATATTATCATTTAAATTTTAAAAAATATATATATTTTTTTTATAAACATGTTAAACACTTAACAGTATTTTTTTCCATATGTACATTTTCAATATTTCTCTCCATATGTAAATTGTCAAGAAACTAAAAAAAATTTAAATATTGTTTTTTAGTTTAGTTTTTGTGTTCCTTACTGACCGAGTTTGAAATGATTGCCCCCACAAAAACAATAATGTTGATGCATGCCCATTTAATTGGGATTGTTTGCTTGACAAGAGAAAGACCATGCTTTTAGAGATCCATGTAGCACAGGAATACTGCATAAACTAGATTGAGACAAAGGAAACTGAAGAATAGCACAGAGAAGGAAGACTAAGATGTGTGCTTCATTGATGACACTTCTTCACCTTATGGACCAGGATGTTTACATGAATTTTCTTCAGAGGTTTTGCTTTTTACTTCAAGCCACTGATGGCTTCCAATATTTCAGATCAACACCAATGTTTTTATTCTTTAAATTTCTGATATCGGAATAGATTTATTTTTCTTCGTCAGAGGAATCCAAAAACATCTTTGAAATGATTGCGTCTGGCAATTGAAAACCACTGTCATTGGAATAAGAGCGAGGCGAATCCCGCAGTATTGTGTATGCAATAGACAAAGGGGGAGAATTAATTCCATGGCATGAACCGTGCTAATCTGGTGTATTAGGATCTACTCCGGGAGAAAGAAGGAGGCCAAGTGGAGTGTTTCCCTGCTGAGTGATTGGGCAGTCCGGGGAAAGCCCTTAAGACTTAAGTGTGATGATGGTTTATCTTGTCAATGGGCTTCAAATTAAGGAAAGTGTTTTGGAATCGAACAAGTTCCCAAGTCGCTATGCCTGGTTCAAATCTTGCTTTAGGTTGGTCCCTTCGAATATCAACATTGACGCTAACGGGACATTTCGATTCCAATTCTTTCCCATCTGTGTAATGTTTTCCCCGTGCATTGTGGGACTCCGAGTCTAAGAGAGTGTTATCGTAATTATATTTCGTGGGAAATGCAATATATCAGTTGGTGTGAGTGTCGGGTGGTAATGATAGCAACAGCTCTACGAAGATCGCCGTAATGACAACTGAAATTACTTAGGGTCTCGTGGGGGAATGTTTCATGATGGTGCCTTGTGATATTTAGTCCCTGGAGATGGGCAACTTTATGTGTCCCCTTTCGGAAGATCTGTACAACTCCCTGAAATCGGATTAATTCCCGTCTTCCATAATGTGATCTATGTTCGTCTGGAGGGAACCTGACGCAAGCCTGAAGTAGACTGACACCATCGATTATCCCCCTTGTCAAAGTTTATCCCCAAGTCAGCTAGCAATAGAAACTTTCAACAGATGTTGATCTAACCAGAATATCTCAGTGAGATTATTCTGTTCTATTCATGATTGTGGTACCGACCTGAGAAAACCAGTTCTTCGAGTTGACTGACTCCTGAAATTTTGTTAAATAGTTAGTCTCAAAATAGTTTATAATGTACACTATTTATACTTTGGTAGTGATGTAAGTTATTAAATTATTCAAAACCTTGGGGAACTGCTGAACAAGCATGAAGAAGAGCACACATACAATATGCATGGCGTTAGAAAGACGTCACAAATGTAGAATCGAACAGAAGTAAATCAATATTTTATCGACGCACGTTGCGTGTTCGAATCACGCCATTACAGAATATCGACAAGCCCTCTGCCCATCAAGTGGTTTTGATTGACAGCTTGATTGACAGCTTTCACCAACCATTCACCTCGTCTTAATCACTGAAAACAATCAATTATTTACAAGCACTGTCACAATATACACCCACCTCTTTCACACTTTCTCTGTAGTGTAGTTCTCGTGTCTTGATGTCGTGGCTTTTTGTTGTTATTCCCGCAGCAGTTGTCTTTCATTGCCTGCGCATGGTTTATTCCCCTGATTATACCTGCTATCTCCTGTCATTATCCTGAGTGGTTTACCTGTGCTGGAGATTGAGATGTGTGGCAATCAGCAGAATAAGTGTTTTGTCGCCAAGGAGATTGCCAGCTATGCTCAACAAGATAAATTAAGGACAAGCAGATGCTTTGCGATGACGGTTTTTACCAAATTTCAGAACTCGGTTTGAGGAATCTGGTGCTGTTCTTCTTCCAATGCGTCTACAAGTTCTTGAAGAACATTGGCCCCCATTTCACGATAGTGTCCTAACTTTAGGAGCTCCTAACTTTATGACCCAGTTTCAGTTAGATGTCCATTTATGAAGGAATAAGACTTGTGACGTCATTTTGAAACGCTTGTTGCCAGTTTATATCTGTTTAGGAGCTCCTTACACGTTAGGACGCAGTCATGAAATGGGGGCCTAGAGACACTTGGAAGTTATTTGTTTTTAACAATAAAATACAAAGCTAAATTTATGTTATAAAAGGATACTGGTCCTTAATTAATTTTGTTGAGTATATATATGTCGCTGTTCTTGCTCAGGGTCAGCATATTGAAAGTCATTGCTTTGTTTTCTTTAAGACTTTAATATGGAATTGTTTTGGTGATTAACATTTTGCTAGATTTCGGTTCCATGTCTGCCAGGCAGATGGAAAATGTCTAGGTATCTTTGACCATGGTTACCGTTTGGAAGGCAATTATGTTAGTGGAATGTGTGTAGTTTTTTAAAAGAAAAACAAAGCAATGATTTTTTCATTAACATGTTTTTGACAGGTTTGTTGATGTACTCATATATATATGTTGTCCACTTTGCATTTTGTTTGTTCATCTATTTGTAAACAATATGCAATGGATATTTCTTTTAAATGTTAGCTTAAATACAATGAATATTCCATGCTTACTGTTGTGTCTCAAAAGCATAAGTAAAGAGTCATATCAATAAATTCATATGAATATTTATCAAAGTTCTATATTCTACTTGGTCTGTTTGGAAATATAGCTGTATTTCTTTTCATTAATAATTGAAAAACATAAGTAATGTGGAAAAAAGTCATATTATTAATGAGGGAGTTTTAAAATTGAAATGTAATTTGAACATGACTTATTTATTCTTGAGAGACACAAATAATGATGATTGTTGTCTAAAGCTTAGTCTACGATAGGGCCTCCAGTCTGGTATTAGACCAATACCTTGTCAAAATCATTGGAATTCTTATTCTAAATTGTTTTTAATGATTTTTGATAAACAAAAATTGGGAGGTATGTGGAAAGATTCCACATTCCACTGTCTTTGACAAGGATCAGCACAGACCTAGCCGGATGCCCCATCGTTTGATCGTGCGACGCCGTTGTGTGACGTACCTTTCTGTTTGCACTCAGGTTTAACCCCCAATGAGCATGCCGTGTCCCCGCTGGGCAACATCGGCGGCCACGCCCGGGCCTATAGCTACATGAGCGGGTCCGACGACGAGATCGAACACGCCCCGCCCCCCAGCACGTTCCCGACGGCAAGCGTGTACCACCCCGGCCTACGACCCGGGACGGTGGTGTACGCCGCGCCACCCGAGGATATCAATAAAATCAACCACTACCACCACCATAGGTTACACATGTCTGAGTCGGACGAGGACAATCGGCTAATTATGCGCCAGAATAGTCGGACAGGTAAATTGTTTTCTACGTTCAGATCATGCATTCCATATTCATCTTACTAATCCATCGAAATCATCGTAAATTTGGGGGGTTAGGAGGTGGTGTTGGGGTTCATTTCAATTTAATGAAAAAGTGGAAAAACAATTGTTCGTTTCAAGGTTAACCGTAAAGCTAAAAATACATTATTGGCCAAGCTGAAAATTTATTATTGGTATCAAGTAATTATGTCAACAGGCAATCTTTTTTTCGAAACGTCATCGCGAAAGATTCCCATTGCGATAAGAAATCACTTTCTCAAAACAGTCGATTTTGATAAAATTCAAAGATAGGTTAGCAATCAAGTGATGACGTCATATCATACCTATTATTCTACAAACAGATACCCACAATATAGCTGAAATACTACTTAATACGATGTGAAAAAACAACCGAAGTCATTCATTATAACTGCCCCCTCTGGTAGAGTAATTCATACCAGAATGATGTCCATTTTCATTCAGAGACCGCATAGTTTCATCAGACCCGTTTCTTTGATGTTGAGAACCATTCTGCATTCTGAATACATACAAGAAAGATGAATTCGGACCATTGTCCGAGGTTATTGCGAGAAATCGGGCAGAGGTCCTTACTTAGGGATTTGGTAGTGATCCCGCTTTTCATCCCACATATTTTCATTATTTTCATCCCGCTTTTCGTGTGTGAATCGTCTGCCAGAATTTCAGTGAGACGATAAGTAGATGACAGACCATTGAGATTCTGGCAGGAGTTTTGTTGTAGGAAATTGTTAGTCCGCAATATTGTTCATCTGATGTGTCTGTGCTTTGTCTATTGGCTTTCTGTATATATTATGATGCTCTCGCATGATTCTAAAAAGAGTTGGCAGGAAAGAATTTTCGCCATCTCGTATTTTAGTAGCGCATTAGGAACTATGAGTTGCTGCCAAGATTTCAAAAGAATGATGTGACTGATTGGCTTACGTAATGTTTAGCTAAGTGTCAAGCTTGCCATGTTTTTCTTTTGAAAATAACTTTTGTGATGTTAATCTTACACTCTTTGGGTAAGTTTTTAATACAGTTATGTTTCCAATGTGTCAGTATTTGGCCATGAAGATGACAATTCATACTCCAATAAACTATTTTGCTACATAGTGTAAAATATAGCATTGTTGAGACTTAGAGTGAGACATAATAAAGGATTTCTTTCAGTATTCCCAATATTTATCATGATTTCTTTTGTGAATGTACTAATACATTTGACAGGGTATCTTATGAACCATCATATGTATATTCATCATGAGTTAGTTTAATACTATTTCATTGTTTCTTGGGGTTTTAGAGTATTATTTTTTTGTTAACCATCCTTTTTTCCCCAGCTATGATGTTTATGTTTATATTAAAAGGCGTGTACTTTTATATTTGAAAGAATTGCACTTTTATTATTGATCACTTATTCTCATCATCAGAGTCTGAGAAGTAATTAATTTAATACAATAATGCATTATTGTATAAAGATTATTCAAGGGGGTGGGGGTTAGGGTGGATGTGGGTGTGCTGAGGTCATAGTTTTCTTGCTATTGGGTTCATTGATTTTCTTGCAAAGGGTTTTGTAATTGTACTTGCAGTAGAGTTTACTCGCATTTGGCAAATGGGAACTAATGTTTGTCAATCTGCCATCACTTTAATGTATCATTTCTTCCCTAAAAAATTATGAAAATAAATATTTAATATATACAATCATAGTATAACCAGTATTTTTCTCTTTTCACATAGAGAATGTGTATGTGTTGATGGCTATCCAATCTGTTATATCGCCATTTCATATGTGTTGATGACATTCCAATCTGTTCCATCACTGCTTCATATTGTGAAATGTCAGTAACTCTGCAAGATTATTTCCCTAAATGCCAGCTCTACTAACATTCATAATCTGATTTCATCTCAATATGCATCCTATTTGAGGACAACATTTTGTGAAACATGATACATGATTGTGATGTTAATTCCAATTTCAAAAGTTTTATCAAATGTTAATTTTTTTAATTAGTAAATTGATGTCATATTAATGTGTTCTTGCAAGCCAGGCAAAATATATTAATTTATTTTGAAGTTACATGAATAGAACCATTATAAAATAAGCATAATATGAACTATGATAACTTTATTTACTGATGGAGACAGTATTCATGAAATAGCTGGATTCGGTTAACTTGTCTATAGAAACCATACAAAACAGACAATCCATGGTATCGGTGAACAGAATCTTGAAAGCGGCTCTAACCTCCAATTCAACAAACCAAAGAAACCATTCCAGGTTTCAATTGCCTCTTGGTATTTCTGTATTCTCTGAGCAAAAACATCTTCAGGGAGTGTACAAACTTGCAACAGACACCTATTTGAATAATGGCACATAATGGAGTCGACAGACTGGTATTTTCAATTGCATTACCTACTGTTTAGCTGCTGTTTACCTGCAGGGGAAATCCCTTTGTAGAAGCCTTGTTCTCTATTCTTCCCTTGTATTAATTACCTCTCCGCACAACACACATTAGTGTTGAGACATTTCTGGTTACGGGGAGCCATGTATGAAATGTCGTGCCCCACCTGCGCTTCTGATCTCCCTGGCATCTCCGAGCAGTAATACACAACGTCTCATCTCGCCTCGGAAATGCGCAACCTCGCACTGCACGTGGCACGGGAGCGGCAGGAACGTCATGGCAACTCGAGAGCATCCACGCTAATTGCCGGCTTCATGCTCGCGCGACTTCTTTTTCGTGCATCTTCCTCCAAACTCCTCCAGGTTTTTCGCACCGCTCCACAATGGCTGGTTTTAACAGACACGACCGCTTCTTTGAAGTGGCACTGTTTTCCAAAGCCCATAACATGACAGTGATATGCTGCTGATCTTCTGCCATGGACTGTAGATCCCACCGATAACGTTTTTACTCCTCGAGCGCAGAAGAATGTTGGGAAAACAGAAAACATCCTCTACCTTTTCAGCTGGTGCTTTTTCTATCGCCAGGACTATTTTTACTCTGGGAATCGCTTCCCGTCCTGTCTTCGCTACATGGCAAATATCCTTTCATTCTTGTATTGGTTTTTCCCACATTGAAGCGAGCTATCTTGTCGAAAATATCGCTTCACATCTTATCGTGCTGTTCCTTCCACTTCCAGTGATGGCTGCCTGGTAGGGCGTCAATATTATCACGTAGACCATAGGGCCATTGTTCACTGAAATGTTAAATTGAATTTACAAGGTAAATATGATTACACGTATATTTATAGAAGGTCGCGGATCCTTTCTGCCTGCCTGGCTGATGGAAGCCTCCAGGGTGGACGATCATCAGGATTACTTTGTTCCGATCGAGTCCAATTCCCACCTTTGATATTTACCATTGTCTAGATGCAGTGTGCTGTTTGGAACATTTTACTGGAAACTTACAGAGAGTTTACCATTTAAAGGAAAGGGACAAAAGTGGGTGAATGCAGTGAATATAGACAATGGAAAGTGTTCCGTATGGCAGATATATCGGAGCCTGTGGAACAACACTCGTGATTTATCAGCGTACAGATGTTCCAAACTGCCATGATTATTATGTCATTGGCGACTTGACAAGGAATTGGTTGTCTAGATTCTCTGCTAATTTCCCGTCATACTCCCATACCAAACTGATATCTAGCATCATCCTTGTACATTATTTTCATGTAGTGTGTGAGTGTATCTCATCAATTCTTTCATAATTTTTCTCATTTACTGAAATACAAGGATTTCCTAGCAGTAGAGCTTCAAACCCAGGCTCTGAGATTGCGAAACATTTTCAGTAAGATTTCATAATCAAGCTCAAAGTTTATGTACGAATTTGTCAACAAAACTACACGAGTTAAGTACTCAAAAGTGTTCTGTGAACTTTCAGGTGGATTAACTGAAACCATTTCTTATTTAGGCATGCACAGTTGCCTCTAGTGGGGAAAAGTTTAACTTTGGATGCCCTCTAAAGAAGTATTAGGCCTTGTCACTGAACATGTTTAATTTATTGAATTTAGAGTGCATGTTAAAATGTGTTCTAAGCAAGTTCATACAATTTCAAACATCAAATCCATTTCCCACTGTACTCGCACCAAATCCATTGCCAAATCCATAATCCGCCCTTTTCCTACCAAATCTGTTGCCCACCCTTCTGCCACCAAATCCATTGCCCACCCTACGACCACCAAATCCACAAGACCACCAAATCCACAAGTCATGCATACAAAGCTGACATGTGCCTCGATCCTTGGTATCCAATTATATTGTTAATGATAGAAACATTCAAAAACATCCCCGCATTTCTCAGCTGCCTTTCATCACGGTGGAAAGGTTAATGCTAAATCATACCTATGTTCAGTGACATGGTATGGCTGCTATGTTGGGCAGGGTCTCTGGTCACAGATGTAATGAGCCCACCATTCACAGATAGGCAGTAATTAGTGTCGAACTCCACACAGGTGTTGAGAGAGTGAGGAGTTTTAAACAGGACGTATTGGATCCGATGATGGTCCAGGAGTGTACTGCGATTGGATCACGCAATGTTAAGATTTTCCTGAAAGCAAACTGAGAGAAAAAAAACGCCATTGAATTCACTTAATTAAAGGATAAGAAAACCTAGGTATAGGGAAAATTGAGCCACATTTCAAGGGATCAAACAGAGGTTCTTCAACATAATGAAAACAATTTTTTTCCTTTCGACAATGTAGTTTTAATACTTCAAATGAGTTTTCATAATGACATCTGGCTTCCATTTAACAGCTAATGGATTACTGTCAATTTGCGCAACATGAATGCGAGAGAGGTAGTTTACCAAGAAAATATGAGATTTTAGATGTAGTCTGTGTAGGAATCAATACGAAGACGTACTCGCTGACTCCAGTGGTGAAGTTTCTCATCCATCGGCAACAAAGACGGTTCCTGAACTTCCAACAGCTTCTAGCCTTCAAACTAGTCTTCAACAGTTTTTCTTTCACATTGGAATATATGCGCTGTTTGCGTTAGCTCAATCTACGTCTCTTTTGTGTCTGTGAATTTGGCTGTAATGTTTTGTTTTAGCCAAAGTAAAGTCTGCATGACTTCAGTTTTGAAAACTGAGAGCAGCACGTTTGACAGGAACTACAAAGTTGTCAGTCTGGGACTACAATGGAACCGTAACTCCAATCTTGCCGATGGTGTAGTCTATGGCTAAGGTTGGAGTTACAGTTATCTTAAAGAGTTGTGCCGTTTTGTACAGGGGAGCCCAGGGTATCCTTTCACAAAGCTTTCATATCCACTAAGACACAATAGCGCTCTCTTTTCCATTAGCTATTGCACTGCTAAGAGAGCGCTTTGGTCTCTTAGTGGATAAGAGAACTTCATGAAAGGATACGCAGGTCCATATAAAAAAAAAAATAATACAGAAAAATGTAATTTTCAACCACATGCATACACATATATGCAGACATGCACACATTCATACATACATGCATGTACTCACACACACATACACACACACACACACACACACACACACACACACATACATATACACTCACACACATGAACATGAATATGTCATTGATTCATAACATCAACCAGTAGACTATGGAACATATTTAAACAATTACTATATAATTATATATACACATATACAATATAACTTATAACAATGTTAATCTATTGTTAATTGGCTGTTCGGTGTAACCGTGTGACAACATGAACAGGGAAATGTTTACATGTCGTGTATATTTATCCATACAATTTACTGTGACTCATTTGCAGATTACTAGTAGTATTATAGTATTATTATTATATTAATATTATTATAGTATCTATCGTTGTTGATATGCTATCTCAGTTATAAATATAGTCAAACCCGTGTCAAAACCCGAGACTTGCCATTACAAAGACGAATAGTTTACATTTTGTGAGTGTTTCAGTCTGTGGCCTTGTGAGCAAGTGAAGGACCCATACGTAAAATATCAACAATTCTGACATTATATCGCGTGAAATCTAGAAATGGCCCAATTTCTACTATGATGAACACTAGTACTAATCCACACCATCCTCTCGAACTCATGCAGGTTGCCGACAGGTATAGGCTAAATGTTAACGTAGACAACGCTGTGCTGGAAACACACACACACGCACGCACACACACACACACACACACACACGCAAGCGCGCGCGCACAGACACATTCTGCGTGTCAATCCCCTCTCATGATGTATATGCACATCTATATTTAGTTATTGATGTCTTTAGCCGTATGGTAGCAGGCGTATACGTAGGGTTAGAGAGTCCTTCTTATGCAACAGCTATGCAAGCATTGGTGAATGCATTAACCGATAAAGTTGATTATTGTAATAAGTTTGGAATAGAGATTGAATCAGCAGAATGGCCTGTAACAGGGTTACCTGATGCAATTTTAGCTGATAGGGGAGAGCTACTAGGGCATCAAATAGAGGCTCTTGAGAAGAGTTATTCTGTCAGAATAGAAAATACGCCACCTTATAGGGGTGATGCTAAAGGTATTGTAGAGCGCCACTTTGGGACGATTCAAGCAAAGTTTAAACCTTTTGCTGCTGGCATCGTTAGCGGTACAAAAATAAAAAAACAGGGAGATTCAGATTATCGCGTTGAGGCAGAATTGAATATACAAGATTTCACCAGTATTATCATATTGTCCATTCTGCATCATAATAGTCATCATGTATTAAAAAAGTATGATCGTGATAGTGATATACCTACAGACTTACCAATGACTCCCATGTCATTGTGGAAATGGGGGCTACAATATAGGACTGGAAAGTTAAGGTCAGTCTCAACAGAGGCTATTACAGTAGCATTACTACCTAAAACTGATGCCACAATCTCAGAATTAGGTATATGTGTTTTAGGTGTTTACTATACATGCCCTGAAATTATCCAAAAAGGCTGGTTGAATCGATCTAAAGAAATTGTAAGGCCAAAAGGGCTTAAAGCAGCATATGATCCTAGAACGGCAAACCATGTTTTTTTGTTTCCAAAATCTACTAGTTCAGAGTATTGGATATGTGAATTAACTAAAAGGAGTAGAGAGTTTTACGACTGTTCATTTTGGGATGTTGGGCATGTCAAACATGAGCAGAAAAAAACTGTGGCAAAAAGTGAATTAAAATCAGTGGCTAGATTTAGAGAATTAGAAAACAAATTTGAAAGAATAATGAAGAAGGCTAAAAATACGTTAAAAACTAAATCTAGTGAGTCAAATGCTCAGAGAGTTAGGAATATTAAAGACAATCGCCAAAAAGCAAAAAAAGATGAAAGGAAACAAACTGCCTATCATCCGAGTAAGTCTAAAAAACGCGAATTGGCAAGTGTGACCTCAATATCAGATACAGGGGAAGACTATAGTTGTCCTGACTTAATTAGTGAATTATTTGATGATGAAAATATATAGATGACATTGCCCACAAATATAGTAAGAGCTGTTTACAGAAAAAACAATGTACCACAGTCTAAAAGTAATATATTGGTTGATGCACTACCACCTATCATGGATATGCAAGGTATAAGGAAGGGGCTAACTGGAGAAGTTTTTCTAAATCCTGATGATATTATGCTTGAAGGAAATAAGAGAACTCATTTGATAGCGCAACTTACGAATGACTTTTTTCAGCCTTTATCTAGGCATATAGCATTAGAGCAAAAAATATCTATCATGATTCGTCAAGGATATATAGGGCGTAATCCTGATGATGGCTCTTTAAATTCACACATGCAAAATGGTTATGAACGTGTACAGTCTGGTGACTTAGATGCTTTTAGATTTACGCATACTAAGTCAACAGCACAGAGTCTGACTTTAATTGGAAATTCTGGTTGTGGAAAAAGCTCTACTCTAAATAGAATACTATCAATGTACCCTCAGGCTATTTTTCATGATAATACTAACCTTACACAGGTTGTTTATCTCAAAGTTGATTGTCCACATGATGGTTCGCTGAAAAGTCTCTGTAATCATTTTTTTACTGCTATAGATAAAGTGTTACATACTGATTACGTAAGAAAGTATGCGTTAAAACGGCATAGTATTGAGACTTTATTAACTCTAATGAGTCATGTCGCCAATTTACATGCTGTAGGTGTTTTAGTAATTGACGAAATTCAACATTTAAATTTAGGTCATTCTGGTGGTGTTGAGAAGATGCTTAATTTTTTTGTGACGCTAGTAAATAAAATTGGCTTACCTGTAGTAATGGTGGGGACACCTAAAGCTCGTAAAATATTTGAAACTGATTTTCGTTCGGCAAGGAGAAGCGCAGGACTTGGTGCAATATTTTGGGATCCAATGGATGCTCCGATTCAAGTTAAAGATCCTAAAACAGGTAAATTAAGGAGAACGGAATGGGTTGCGTTTACAGATAATCTATGGAAATTCCAATGGCTACAAAAGCAAGATAGTATTTTAACAAGTGAAATAAGGGATTGTTGGTATGATTTATCTCAAGGGGTTTTAGATATAGTAGTAAAGCTTTTTGTGTTGGCTCAAATAAGAGCAATAGTGACTCGAACTGAAAGGGTTACGGTTAACTTATTAAATAAAGTTTATGAGGATGAACTTATACCTGTACACCCCATGCTTTCAGCTTTGCGTTCA